>JAEQBA010004713.1:0-234325 GCA_019434445.1 Phalangium opilio | reverse complement strand
ATTTTATCTTGAAGGTCACGGAGTCGAAGTCCTCGTCGATCATCTCACCATCTGTCACATTCTCCCAGTTTGAAACATCGGATGTCATCCAGCAGTCCCACCAGAAAACATAAAAAGTCAAAACGACATTAGAATTGACACGCCCCCGCCCCGCCCCTTTTATCCCAAGGTGACTCCCCCGCCCCCTCCCTAAATAAACTGAACTCTCATTACGTCATCGTCAAATTTGTAATAATTAATAATTGAAAAACCAACGAGAGGGGGGAAGGGACTTGGAAGAGGAAGTTCAAAGTTTGACTGAATGTTTCTTGTACAGGTTTAAATCGCCACGCCCACTTTTCTCATCCCCATTTAAGTATCCCTGCTGGGTCTGAAATGGGGAGGGGCTTTAAGGCGAAATTGGGGCTAGGCGTGGTGTGTATTTCTTGCACAAATTGATATTGCCACGCCCCCTTTTTATGAAATATTTGGACGTGTCGAGTGAATAATTCTTGTACAAATTGTAATTCTGCCACGCCCCCTTTTCCCAAATCATCCCCTATGAAATATTTGGGCGTGGCGAGTGAGTAATTCTTGTACAAATTTTAATTCTGCCACGCCCCTTTTTCCCAAATCATCCCCTATGAAATATTTGGGCGTGGCGAGTGAGTAATTCTTGTACAAATTTTAATTGCCACGCCCCCTTTTCCCAAATCATCCCCTATGAAATATCCCTATTTTATCGGCTAATTTGAAATCATGGAAATAAAATTCGTAAAGGGGGAGGGGCTAAAGGTGAAATTGGGCGTGTTGAGAGAATAATTCTTGTACAAATTGAAATTCCAAATGACTTAAATGGTTTTGTTCAAGTTGTAGTTCATTTAATCGTTCGTTTTATGGGCGTGTCGCGTCATAATACTGTACAATCATAAACTGTGACCCCGCCCCTTCTGTATTTCAATGAATTCCTGATTTTATCGCTCTAATTTCAAATTAAAATGACATTCATGATTGATTGATATCTGTCTTTTGTTTTATTTGTGTTACTTTGGTACATGCGCAGAAGGCGGACTTGGTGAAGGGCTGAGGTCGATCCTATAGGTCCTGTAGGGTGTTCTATAAAGGGAGGGTCGTAGGACCGAATTACAGTGGGAGTGTTCTTTGGGAAATCAATTTCGAGTCCACTTGACCACTAAGAAAATTCAAGGGTAACCAGAGTCAAGAAATACACTTCTTTAGTTTAGAGTAAATGGTCAAGGACCACTTTATTTATTCCAGGGGGGGGAGGTCGCTGGCCTAATGCAAGGCCGGAAATGAGAAATGAGCACAGGACACTGGACATTGTCCAGTAAAATTTTAAAATATCCCTATTTTTCTAAAAACTGAGGGGGTCACTGGACATTTTGACCAATTAATTTTCAGTAGTTTTGATGGTTTGGCTATTAAGATGCAACACTATTTTGCGCACTCCAGTGGACAATCTATATCTATATAAATCAAAGTCCTGACTGACTGACTGACAGACTGACTGATAATCAACGCCCAGCCCAAACCGCTTGCCCTAAAAGGCTCAAAATTTGTAGGAACGTTACTCATAAATAGTAGACGCGTACTAAGAAAGATTTCCCCACAATCCGCCGCCATCTTGATAAATGGCGACCAGAAATGTAAAATAACTTCTCTACACAACAAAGTCCGCGCGTTTCAACCGATTTCACAAATATTTAGTACACTGGTTTCCTTTAACCTATAAACGGGCTGAATGGTCTTTTTTGTTCGATTTGTTGCCATCTTCTAAAATGGCGGCCAAAAACTTAAAACCCTTCTTTATGGAATAATGTCCGCATGGAAAGTAATAAAATATATCCGGACGGGCTGACGAGCAACGCCGAGTGCCATCACTCCTAGGGTGCTACAAAAATATTAGTCACCAGTAAAATCTTCCCATTCTTTATATCATTTTGATGGAAGTTCTAATTACACGCGAGCGACGCCGCGGGTAACAGCTAGTATCCTATAAATTTTCAAGTCAAAGGGGGCGTCCTATAAGAATTTTTCCTTATTTCCGGCCCTGGGCCTAATGTCCAGTTTAAAAATATCCTTATTTCCCCACCCTGGACTGGTTGCATATTCCATCGTCTGCTATCCTCCATTGTCAGTTGGAAAAAGGACTCTTAATAACGCTTTGATAATTCATTATTTTAAATTTAACACATGCAGTTGCTTATCAAAAATAGCAACAGTTCCATATTCTGATAAGTAAATAGGCCCCCGTCTCTTCTCAGAAAGGTAAATTTTGGTTTTACCAACAGCTTCAGTATTACATTTGTAACTGTCTCCCCCCCCCTTCGAGCTGTTGCAGACGACGTTAAACTGCACCTTCCTTTTTTTCCATATTTGGAATATGTTCAGTCCACCGCCGGTACGTCAGTTCCTTCTTCGTCTGAGAGCAGGCTGGGAAATAAGGATATTTTTTAAACTAGTCCTTTGGACCAGTGACCCCCTAGTGTCTGAAATAATTTACTGATCTCCGGACTGGTCCCAGCCTTTGCTCTCCAATAGATTTGCAATTAATAAACTGGTCCCGAGGACCAGTAACCCCCACTTCTTGAATTAAAAAACTAGTCCAAGCAATTAATAAACTGGTTTTGGACCAGAGGAAGTGTGCTATTTCCCAGCCTGTCTGAAAGTGAGATTACAGCACATCATGTACAGACTTAGAAATAAGGATAATTTTTAAACTAGTCGTTGGGACCAGTGACCCCCCTAGTGTCCTAAATAATAAACTGGTCTCCGGAGTGGTCCCAGCCTTTGTTCTCCTATAGATTTGGCAATTAATAAACTGGTCCTGAGGACCAGTAACCCCCACTTTTTGAATTAAAAAACTAGTCCAAGCAATTAATAAACTGGTTTTGGACCAGTGGACGTGTGCTATTTCTAAGTCTGATCACGTATCAGTCTCGTTTATCGTAAATAAATTCTTCTATTTTACACATACGTCTCTTTTGATTCAAGAAGGTAAGATTGTTTTAATTAATTCAGATACCGTTATGATTTTAAATTCCCTTTATTTTAAGACTTAACGTTAATCTCAGGTCCCTCGAATTTAGTGAAGTAGGGCCATGGGGCTGATTATTTTCCTGTAATGTAAGTTCCCGCTGAAACTTAGTTTCCCCCTTGCCATTGGGCCGGGACCATTAAGCCTCGCATCGTCCCCTTCATTTTCGACGGGGTAGTCGGGCACTCATCGGCTCCATGGCTTCGCTTAGGCTTAATCACGTTGTAGTCTAGTTCCAGTTTGAGTTTATGGCCGCCATTTTAGAACGCCCTTCTTCTCGAACTTAGCATTTTGGATTTCGAGCCTTCGGTTTATAATATACAAGTTTTAACGCGACTATTAACATTATTTTAAATGAAATTCGCATTTTATCGAGTTCAGAATAATAATTGAGCTCATTTAATTTGAAAAACCAGTTCTAATCGTTCTTGTTGCAAAATAAGAATTGCAATTGACTGGTAAACTTTAAGCCTTGGTAAGAACAAAACATTTTCGTCAACTTATAATAAATTTACCCATTTAATTTCGATTAAAACTTAATAATGTTTCAATTGAAGAAAATTGGTAAGCCTAATTGCCTAATAAAGGTTTCTGGCTTTATTTGGGTAATTGTATTGGGTCCGGAAACCACTTCAAAGCGGTGAAATAGACACTAAAAGAAATATATTAAGTTCAAAGGGAAGGGGTTACACAAGGAAGCCCAACAAGGGGGGAGGGGATACAATAGGACGAAAATTAGCTCTCTGCGCAACTATTCACGCATATTGAAGTTCCAAACTAGGCTTAGCGATGTAGTCGTATTGGCCAATAATGCAATCTCAATCAGTTTTGATTGCAATTAAATAATAGTTAAACTAACTGATTATGAATAGAAATAGAGCAAAATTAGGTAATTATTTTCGGATATTTAGAAATATTTCAGGAATAAAAATAATTTTTCCCATCTAACACAATTAAAATACCTTTTAATTGCGATTGAATTATTCTGATCTTTAGCTAAAGACAAATAATTTTTTTAATTTCAGGTAATTTTTTTTGGACTGAATGACGTCACGATGGACAATTCTTGGAAGGGTCACGTTTGGCCATCAGCGAGGGATCAAGATTTTGGTGGTCTAGTGCACAACCGGGCTGCACGGAGGATCGCGGGAACCAAAGCGTACTATTCTAAAGATCTAAAATGACGTCACTATGGTTTCCGAACGCGTTTGTTTTTCGCGCTATTTTTATATAGGCTTGCTTGAACTTTGACTTTTGTGGTGCGGTTACATTTGAACTTGACACGATTTACGTTTATCTACGAGTTCATCGGGATACCAAAAATAATGGGTAAGTACATAATTTGGCGCGCGAGTAAGCCAACATTTATTAAGGTCTGAGCGCCGCGTCGTATAGTCCCTTTCCCAGCTGTCAGGCCAAATCGCAGCGTCCTATAGTCCCTAACCCTAATCTTCAAGGCCAATTTTACAAGCGAGCTTCTGCTATGCTAAATGTTGCGCGCGTATTAACGAACTTTCAGGTCAAAGCGGTCTGTGACATTTGTCACCAGCTTCTTTAGATTCGATCGTCGTTAAAATTAAGTACTCTTTTTATTATAACGTGTTTTTTGTCACTCGCTTTGTTACGTCCCTGTGCTTTTTTCCGTCATTTGGTTAATAACGACGTCAGACATGAAAAACCCCGCCTATGATAAATGTGGTGTAGATTGTAGAGCTTGGATAAGCCACGAACTTTTAATATTTATGATCATAAGTCAGTGATAAGTTAGGGATTTCATTATGTTTATGAATCCACGCGTCGAGTAATTCAAATTCTCGGGAATTGCTGTAAATATGACTTACTAGCTGTTACACCTTGGCGTCGCTCGCGTGTAATAAGAACTTCCATCAAAATGATATAAAGAATGGGTGGATTTTACTGATTCGACTAATATTTTTGTAGCACCCTAGGAGCGAAGGCACTCGGCGTTGCCCGTCAGCCCCTAGGGATGCATTTTTTATAACTTTTCACGCGGACGAAATTTCTGGCCGCCATTTAAAAAGATGGCAACAAATCGAACCCAAGAGACCATTCAGCCCATCTATAGGTTAAAGGAAACCAGTGTACTAAATATTTGTGAAATCGGTTGAAACGCGCGGACTTTGTTGCATAGAGAAGATTTTTTTTACATTTCTGGGCGCCATTTTTTAAGATGGCGGCGGATTCGGGGGAAAATCTTTCTTAGTACGCGCCTACTACTTATGAGTTATGTTCCTGCAAATTTTCAGCCTTCTAGGCCAAGCGGTTTCGGCTGGGCGTTGATTATCAGTCAATCAGTCTGGACCTTGATTTATATAGATTTTTTTTTTTTTTTGGTGGCTAATAATCGTTTTTCGGAGCTTATCTGGAAAATATTTTGTTTTCAATTCTTACAGACTCCTTAGTCTAGTTTTAATTAGCACATAATTTCTTAGTCTAGCGTGGTCTGTTTTGAGAAAAACCAATTATTGCCCTAATGGTTAGAAGAACTTTATTTTGATGTAATGTTACTTTGGTACACAAACTATGGTATGATGTGGTTCACTGCGCGGTATTTGTCAGCTAATATAAGGAGCTAAAAAGAGGACGTCCTGTGAGTGCCGTTTGTCGTAGCCATTTTAAGTCCAAATGTTTAATTGCACCATCTATATGCGACGGATTGTCTTTTAATCCAGCGTTTTTGGAAACACGGACATAGTTTGTAACAGATTTCGCATGTCACAACGAGGCATGCCGGCATTAGACTAACGAGGAACATGCTGAACAATAGGCGCGCTTCGCTCTCGTTCTTGGCGTAGTCCATGTCCTGGACGTGGTTCTCCGTCGTGACGCATTTGGTGTTCATCCACGCGTACGCCTTCTTGATCGCTTCGTCACACAGGCACGATGAAGCCGCGTTACCGCAAACTGCAAACGCGAGACTCAGAATTAGTCGAACAAATTATTAGCAGACGTGCTGCACTATTCTTATGGTTTTATCGGGAATAATCCCAAGCGACTATTTGTATTTGTGGTATTAGTGGTATGGGTTAATAACTCAATGTGAATTTCACTCCAAGTGAATTATTACCTTTTCGGTGCTACCCTCCTGAAGATTTAACAATCAACTGTACAAGTGGTCTTTCAATGTAAACCTGAATGGGGGCGATGAATTTGGGATTGACTTACATTCTGTTTATTCCCCGCATTGTGTCCTTGTCAATGGAGTGGTTTCGAGACAATAGCAATCCAACTGCATCCGTTTTCAAGGGGAAAGGCGATTGGTACAACAAAGGGCCCTCATCTTTCTTTCCATTTAGTTCGTTTTTGCAGAATTCATCGAGGCCAGCCACTTCTTCGTGCCAGTCGATGTAAACCAGTTCGCCTTTCACCACTTTCTTGAATTTATCGCTATCCAGGTGATAAGAAGCTCTTTCTCGAATTTTCTCTCCTTCAATTCCGGGTATTCCCTAATAGAGAACAACGTTCAAAACTCATCGTAATGTTCACTCGCTAAGCCATGTAATTACTCCAAAAAAGTCTTCCATGGCGTCCGAGATAATTGTCGTGTACATCAGGTTTTTAACTTTCAGGATATCGCTTAAGTGATTCATGATAACTTTTTGTCCCACTAAGACATCGGCAGTAATATAACCCAACACAAGCATGTTCAGGACAATCAAAGTCGCGTACCAAATGTTCAACAAATGCGCCGAAATGCGGTGGACAATTTTCACAGGAAAACCTAAAATTAAACAAGTCACGTAAATGGTTTTCCGTATGAGCTAGGTTTGTTTGGGGGTGTTCTTTTTGTATGTACAGTATTTTTCTAACTCGCTAAGGTAATATTCGAGATGGTCCAACTTTAAGGCCTTTCCACACCGAGCTAAAAAGGTATTTTCGTCTACCAACCTTCACACACAAAAACAAACATACACACACAGATCGTAATCGTAGAAGCCAGTATATCTTTCCGCACTCTTTAGTTGAAAACCTATTACAGCTATATATATATTAAATGGTCAGGAGAAGTTTTCAACGACAACTATGATAAGATAATAGCAACCCAGCCTTTATAAATAGTGCCATTTCCGCCTGAAACTGAATCTCTCATTCTAGCTACCTTGCCCGTATTCCCCATCCCCCCTCGCGCTAACCCTGAAAAGCGGAGTTTGGAGAAATTATTTCGATTGTAAACCGTTTCAAAAAATCTGCTTCGATTGAGCTACCCATCAAATTAAACCAAAATTTGAGGTTTGCCTCGATATAACCAGGTGAATTCTCTTTCTCAATACTTTCAAGAAACAAGGATACCGACAACGTCAGCGTAACTGTTGTAATATAACCACTCCAAGCTTAAAATAGGACAAAGGACAAGTACACTGTCGATAAGACAGAGTGGTAATGGTGTTTCCTTACTTTTCTGAAAAAGTGCTGCAAAATACATCCACAGGTAAGATCCAAGTTTGTTTGACTTTTCAAAAGCCTTCGTTAACGCCGAAAGAACCAAAATGGCCAGAAAAAGTAATCCAATATACTGGAATCAAAAAATGAAGAATTAAATGTGACTTTGCAATCCTCGAATCGAAACAAGAAACCACTACTCGATAACACGCGAAATATTATCGATTAAACGGTTAAACACAACTTTGTTTTTTGTAAGAATCGATCAAAACATCGATCATCACTGTTCAATATTTTTCCTTAAATCAATAAATGATTTAAATAAATCGCCCATCAAAAACTAAAACTGAATACGTCTCTATTTATCACGTCGCGTAACTATAACTTTGCCTGTATTTTTTAAACTATTTTTTGGCACCAGTGACCAACCACGTGTCCAAAATAATAAACTGGTCTTTGGACTTGTCCCTCCTAGTTTTCTTATAGATTCGTAATTTATAAACTGGTCCTGAGGACCAGTAACCTCCGCTTCTTTAATTTAAAAATCAGTCCAAGCAATTAATGAAGTGGTTTTGGACCAGTGGAAGTGTGCTGTTTCGTGGACTGTAACTTACCCACGACGGTATCGTGAATATGTTCGAGAGAAAACTTCCACGTTGCGTTCGAGATATTTGCGAAAACATGGTGACTTTTGAGTAGTAGAGTTCAGTCGTAAATCCATAGTCCTCCAAACGATTGTATGAGAGAACGTGTGGGTAAGCCTTCAAGTCCCAAAGGCCATCTTCCTAAAATGTAGCCCAAAAACGTTCGGGTGAGAGAGAATCTCTGATTAGTACGCGACCGAACGCTTGAAAAAGGCTACGAGGTATTTTTAATATCTTCTTGTTCACCCTCACTTGATGAAATAACGAAAGTTGAAATGCAATAATACTTAAAGCGAAACCTCATAGCAAGCCAAAATAAACGTGTACGAGACGAGACTAGGCCTATCTACCTCATTAACAGGTTTTTCTTGAATAATTAAATAAATATAACTGATATTATTTATTTTAATCGTCAGTAATCTACCTTAATTCAAGTTAAATTGGTTTAAGAAACTTCATTCCTAAAATGATTTTAAACATAGCTATTGTTGACGTTTGAATTCAAGCGTATGCCTCTTTAACAATTTTTGGAAATTAGGGTATATAAGGCGATTGATGTACAATAATGATAAGAAAACCAGTAAATGCGTGCACCTATGGTGGAAGCCCCGCCATTGGAAGGCTGGACGTTTCTCGTAACCCTAACCGACCGCCGCGTACATTTTAAACCTAGTAGAAGCCAATATTGCTTTCTGTGAACCGCGAACGCGGTACGGTTATTGCGTATACGTTAGCTCCCATTTGCCAACCGCGAACGCGGTACGGTTATTGCGTATACGTTAGCTCCCATTTGCCAACTGCAAACGCGGTGACAGACAGACACGTCCAGTGTAATGCCTCTCCGTGACGTCATCGTCACTCGAGAGGTAAAACGCAGTGTTAATCAAGTGCGAGTGAACGTGAATTGTCGCTTGGTCTGTAAGCTTTAGATGGTTGCTTTCTGTGGAGTTGACGAAAGAAAAGTCTTACTTCGAACACTAGCCGAAACGTCACGCTAAAAATAGAAAGGTTAAGTAATTTTTATTAACATGGGTGTGTTGGAACTTGCAAATGTAGGATTTGATTAAAAGGATAGTATACCGCCTTAACAACGATTCAAAATAAGCATGACACTACAGGTATAGGAGCTAGTGCCTTTTCTTAAAGATACTAGTAAATTTACTTGTGATATCTCCTTATGGCTTTCACGCTTTCGGCAATCATTCCACTGTAGTCATCAATTTCGAGTTGATCACCCCTGGTTCGATCATTCAGATAATATAAAGGATAAAACTTAAATAAGAAAAGAGAAAGGTCGAAATTAAACAACGAGGCCGATTTCAGTCGCGACGTAATTCGCCTGATGTTCGATCGTTGCTCGAGTCGGGGATTTAAATCGTATCAGACGCCTGAAGATCCGTGAAGCTAAGAAAGCTAGCTGATCTGACGCTGCACATACACATCAGGCGAAGTACGCAATCAGATTTTTAAATTCTAATTCACTTCTCTGATTCGATGGTAACTATAGTTCGTATCGGGTAAAATACTAATCGGCGTCGGGGTCAAAGTATCCCCGAAAATAAAACAAGTCGTGGTCGCACTCCTCGGGGTGAGACAATGAAAAGTGAAACATTCAGGAAATATCTCCGAATGATTTTAAAATTCAATGGAAAATTTGAAACAAGGACCTCCAGCCAATAGTTTAACGCCTTGCCTTCTTGTTCACAAAATTCTCGTGCCACGCTCCGTGCCGAATGAAATTTAGCGCGAGATTTGATAAAATTTGCTCACGATGTGACAATCGTGGCGCGAGACTTAGAGCGTGCAACGGAAATTTTGTCACTTGATTTTCTTTGCCTTCACCCTCCCTTTAGCTGTTGGTATTTGAGACGAATCAGACGATGGTTTTTGGAACAGGTCCAAAAATAATTGTACTAAAGGCTCTTTCAGACGATCCAACTTTTTTACTCAGCTTGATGGGTTAACTCGAGTTGAATCAACTAGTTGGATCGTGTGAATAGACGCTGGATGAGTTGAGTCACCAGAAAAGTTGGCTAGGAAAAATTGGATCAGTGATCCAATTTTTGCTGACTCAACTCTTTCATTTCATTTCTCCAGTCAATCAAAATGAATTACAAAAAAAGCCTTTTTCGCGGGTTATTTCGTAAGTGCCAAGCTAGGTGGCGCTTAAAAAGTTCCATTTGGCGGTAAAAGTTTAGTCGTGTAAATAGGAAGGATTTATTTCACTTTTCCCTTCAAAAGTTCAAGGGCAAATTGATACAACTTTTTGACCCATCGAGCTGAGTCAAAAAGTTGGATCGTCTGAAAGAGTCTTTACGCCGAAAGAACATTTGACGTCATTCTACATGTTAGGTACCGGAGTCGTGGCTCCCCGAACGAACACTAATGGTAACCTCTATATATGATGATATAGCCAAGCTAAAGAACGTGATCCAAATTGATGGATTGTGCTTAGTAAAGGATGAGGGGGTGCAGTTGGTAACATAACGAGGGTAGGGATGGGTCAACGACTATAAATTGCAACGTTTTTTTCTCTCTATCAAAATGTTTATAAGATCTAAATATATCTTACCGTTAATGCTGTTAACAGCCTAACTGTCTTGGGATCAACGGCCATCTTCAAAGATTGTGCTTAATTAGCTCTGAAAGTTTAAATCCACAATCTGGGAACGAAAGGAGACCCATTTCTTAGCTGCTCGGCCGCTCATATTGCAGTTTATAATCCTTTGTGTCCGCTACTCTAAGCGACGAAAAACTCTTTCGGACCAAAATAATAAACAAGAAAAATTACGATTACGGATTAGTATATCTACCTGTGGTCGACTTTTTAATTTCAAGTATACTGAAACAGAGTTCATAGACTAAAATATGGATTTATTGAAAGAAGATTATGCCACAAATCAATAGAAGTCAGTTGAATCGCCCGGTCACCAAACATTTAGGTCGTAGAAGAAAAATTGTTGATAATGAAGTTCTCTGAAATCCAAAGGAAAATTATGGTGCTATATATTTGAGCCCTGTTACTCAATGAGAGTGCCGAGAAAGTGAGCCAAGAACTAACTAAGCGACACCCGCCACTAAAGCCAGCCTGGACGCTAGCTACATTCTGCCAGGGTTGACACGGAATTTTCAGAACCAAACTTTTCCAGGTTTTCCCTGACCTTTTTCTCAGATTTTTACCTGACCTTTTTTAGGCCAAAAGTGTGAATGTTTTGAGCACGTTTTAAGTTCTTATAATTAAATAAACTCTCTACATTAAGTTTTCCAATGTTTTTGTTGCACCAAAATCATTAAGAAACATTTTAACTGTAAATAACGGTTCAAGAGATTTTTTAAAGGCATTTACTTTATAAAAACTATTCTAGACAGCATTTTTAAGGATTGCTCTGGAGTTTTTTGTGTTAAGAGATTAGGATGAGGAGAAACTCTCATTACTCTTTCAATAAAGACTTACACCCAGAAATTTTACCCACTAAAATCAAATTCCCTGACTTTGCTGAAACTTCAAAATTCCCTGACTTCTCCAGGTTTTCCAGGATTTCCAGGTACTATGGCAACCCTGTCTGTCTTTCCTGACGCGAGGTCGCAATCGTTTCTTGACAGTTCTTCACCAAGCTTGTTTTTCGTGTTCCGCATACACACCACAAAGGGATTAAGAATCTCTTCTCATAACCTACCTTGTATTATGTATTCAGACAGGTAGATAAAAATTTCTTGAATATATTATTCATATCCAATACTGACCCCTCTCCGCCTTTGACTTATTGAGAGAATGTTGTAATTGGACGAACATGCTTTTTCGATTAGGGTTAGCGAAAGGTTGAACATGTTTACACTAACTGACACTGATGCGATATTCCATCATGAAACGGATGTTATTATCATATTAACGAAATTATTCGTGGTATTGTAATTATAACGGATATCAAGCGCATCCAAAGTATACACGACTTGATAAACATAATCTAGAAGCAAGCTACCGGTTAATCAAAGGAATAATTAACTCGCGCTTGCCAATGAATCGAGTCCATAATGTTAAAGGTCATCCAGCGCTTGGCAACAGAGGAGAGACCCAAAATTCGAAACTGCCAATGGTAAACTCGAATGGGCGGAATTTTAAAAGCACTACTGAACAAAAGGACTCGTAACGGAGGGGTAACGTTGAAGCCCAACTTAATGCCTATGGGTGCCCACCTTTTTTCGGGGAAGACTAAGTATCACGGTGTCAGTGGTATGACCTTTTGGCTCACGCCTTTGTGTACTGCGCGGAAGTGGATATAGTACGTGGGTCATAGCAAATGGCGGTGGCTTTTTATGGGTGGCCTATTTTGTGATACGCTGTTTAGTCTGGAATGACTGAAGTAAAGAGACCACTCTTTTATTTAATCTTGATTTATACAATTGCACCCCAGCTTAAATAAATTTTAGACATTTGGAAATTTGTCCAACGATATATCTGACGCTTTTTGGTACGTCTGCCCCTTTCAAAAGCACAGCCTGCATAATTGTTTCAGGGATAATTTTGTAGGCCTAGTCGGATTTGAGAAAAGCCAATGCTCAGAAGTATTTATTTTGATAAAATTTAACTTTGGTACACATAAACTATGGTATGATGTTTTTCTGGGGGTTCACTGCGCGGTGTTTGTGTTCTAATATAGCATGCTGAAGTGAGGATGTCCTGTGAGTGCCGCTTGTCGTAGCCATTTTTAAGTCCAAATGGTTAATCGCACAATCTCTCTGCGACGGATTGTCTTTTAGTCGAGCGTTGTTTGAAACACGGACATAGTTTGTAACAGATTTCGCATGTCACAACGAGGCATGCCGGCATTAGACTAACGAGGAACATGCTGAACAATAGGCGCGCTTCGCTCTCCTTGTCGGCGTAGTCCATGTCCTGGACGTGGTTCTCCGTCGTGACGCATTTGGTGTTCATCCACGCGTACGCCTTCTTGATCGCTTCGTCACACAGGCACGATGAAGCCGCGTACCGCAAACTGCAAACGCGAGACTCAGAATTAGTCGAACAAATTATTAGCAGACGTGCTGCACTATTCTTATGGTTTTATCGGGAATAATCCCAAGCGACTATTTGTATTTGTGGTATTAGTGGTATGGGTTAATAACTCAATGTGAATTTCACTCCAAGTGAATTATTACCTTTTCGGTGCTACCCTCCTGAAGATTTAACAATCAACTGTACAAGTGGTCTTTCAATGTAAACCTGAATGGGGGCGATGAATTTGGGATTGACTTACATTCTGTTTATTCCCCGCATTGTGTCCTTGTTAATGGAGTGGTTTCGAGACAAGAATAATCCAACTGCATCCGTTTTCAAGGGAAAAGGTGATTGGTACAACAAAGGGCCGTCATCTTTCTTTACACTTAGTTCATCTTCGCAAAATCCATTGAGTTCAGTCAAATCTTCGTGCCAGTCGATGTAAACCAGTTCGCCTTTCACCACTTTCTTGAATTTATCGTAGTCCATATCATAAGAAGCCCTTTCTCGAATTTTCTCTCCTTCAATTCCGGGAATTCCCTAATAGAGAACAACGTTCAAAACTCACCGTAATGTTCACTTGCTAAGCCATAAAATTACTTTAAAAAAGTCTCCCATGGCGTCCGAGATAATTGTCGTGTACATCAGCTTTTTAACTTTCAGGATATCGCTTAAATGATTCATAATGATTGTTTGTCTCACTAAGACAGCGGCGGTAATATATCCCAACACGAGCATGTTCAGGATAATCAAAGTCGCGTACCAGATATTTAGCAAATGCGCCGAAATGCGGTGGACAACTTTCACCGGAAAACCTAAAATTTAAAAAATAGGAGAACGACAGACAAAAGTATACTGTCGATAAGAATGATAATTGTGTACTGTTTTCTCACTTTGCTGAAAGAGTGGTGCAAAATACATCCACATGTAAGATCCAAATTTATTTGACTTTTCAAAAGCCTTCGTTAACGCCGAATGAACCAAAATGGCCAGAAAAACTAATCCAATATACTGAAAAAAAACCAAGAATTAAACGTGAATTTTCTCATCAAATACGAATCGACTACTCGATAACACGCGAAATATTATCGATTGTAGATATTTCCGAGCTACGTCATACCGTAAAATCTCTAATTATCACGTTATATTATTATAACTTACCCAAGAAGGTATCTTGAATATATTGGACAGAAAACTTCCACGTTGCGTTCGAGATATTTGCGAAAACATTGTGACTTTTGAGTAGTAGAGTTCAGTCGTAAATCTATATTCCTCCAAACGATTGTAGGTTAAAACCTGCGGGTAGGTCCTCAAGTCCCAAGCTTCTTCTTCCTTAAATATAGGCGTAAAACGCTTATGGAGAGGTAAAACTGCTAGGGCGTCATGTATCGGTACACAATCTCTGATTGCAATGCGACAAAACGCTTGAAAAATGGTACGAAGTATTTTTAATTTTGATCCTGTTTACCTGCACTTGTCGAAATAACGAAAGTAATTACGTGTAAGCTACACCAATCGCAAGAATACATAGATTTCATCTACTTGTAATCTTCAACTTGCCATTTTCTGTACCTTTCTACTTGAACTAAAGGGGAGGAGGTGTAGAAACCGTCAACCTTGACGTCACGCATAAGGTATTTGAAACCGCGTGTCGCCTGATATTGACCTGTGCCGCGACTAACATGACCTATGGGCGTCAAACCCGAATGTAAACAAATTCTCTTCGCGTGTTTTGACCGAGCAGTCCTGTAGGGTTGACGGTTGTCCTATATGTGTGAATGGTCAATTTCAACTTAGAAGCCAAGTGGCTTTGAAGTAACTCTCGACCTATCCGTGCCAAACCCGAATGTAGACAAGTTATCCTCGCGTTGTGTGAACGAGTAAACCTTGGGTGAATAGCCAATGAAACGCCAGGAAGGAGGAGCGGGCGGTTTAACTAATAGTGTGGGGTCTATGGCATCTTTTAGATTCCAAGTGGGAGATATCTATGTATTTCTGCAAAAAGCTTAAAAGGTATTCTTAATCGGTCGAGTGTGAGTGAACGTGAATAGACCCAACCAACATATAAACAAGTTGGCCTGGTCTCGTCTCCATCTAAGGAATAGGATCACGTGACTAACAAAGTTGACTGTAGTACCATCTATCGTTGAGCGACGAAAATAAATCTCTTATTTTTCTGATTGGTTTAGAGTCGTACTAGTGGGGTAGAACAGGTTCTGCGCATGGCAAAATCAAGCCAATCAACCCGCCTCAAAACCCGAGAACAAGATCTGAGCCGTTGTAAAAATTAAAAGATTTGTTGCTTGGGACAATTGATTTGTCGCATCGCCATCAAGCTTTTGTTGATCGTAATGAATGTCTTACATCGTACACATGCTGATACGTCAAGCTAAAAATAAAAACTTAATTTTAATCAACATCGACGTTTTAAATGTAGGCATATAAAGTTTGGTTGAAAATATCGACTGTTATATGGTCTTGATATTTTATAATACTTGAAAATATGAATTTCAGCTTCTTAATAATGTCTTAGAGCATTTTCCACTCAAAGTCGCTCATATATACAAGCTGTACCTACCACCCTCCCTTTCTGATACACCCTGTATATTCCTCAACACATAAAAAATATCTTGTATCTATCTGTTAAATCCTGAGCCGGATTTTCCCACTTGTGCCTAGGGGACCGCGAGGGTGTTGATCGGCACTGCATGGTTAAACCTTTTGAACGACCTACAACAAGCTATGCCATTTGGTATACCCTCATTGAACAGAAACCCATTAGCTAGAAATCCCAGTGGCTAGAATTAGAACTAACTTTTCCAATGGACTCGTATCTTTCAACGTTTTCAAATATCCGCGATAGCCTTCAATATGAGCTAATCCGTCCTGGGCTTAAATAAACAACGCAAAGTATGGGAGATCCTTCTCTTAAACATTTCAGTCAGTTAATTTACTTGAGATATCTCCTTATTGCGATCATGATTTCGGGAATAATTCCATCGTAGTCTTCTATCAAGGGTTGAGCGGGATCGCCTCGTTCACTCTGATGAGTTAAAGGATAAAACTGAAAGAGAATGATTGAAATTAAACCCAAATTAATTTTTCCGAGTCAGCGTGCAGTTTTGTCCAATTGGAAAACGAACGAAATGTGACGGCGCATAAATAACATAAATCAAATAAACAAACAACTTAAATTTGACAATTGATGCGGAGAATGTGTAGGGTGTTTAGCGCATTAGTATTTTTCTCTCTGAAAGTTATTATAAAATGTAAATATATCATCAAACCGTGTGTATTGTACTCAGCTTAACCGTCTCGGGAGACATCGCTATCTGTAAAGATTGTACAGTTTATTAGCGCTGAAAATTCTAATCCACAATCTAGAAACGAAAGAAGACTAATTCTTCGCTGCTGCTCTGTCGTTCGATATAATTTTGTGCCCGCTATTCTAAACGGTTAACTCTTTCGAACCAAAATAATGAACTAGAAAACTACATCATATTATATTTACCTGTGTTAGCGTAGCTCGATAAATCAATGTTACTCCGTTACTGCGTCGCGACTTGTTACTGCGTCGAAAGATGTAAAAACTGCGTGGCAGGATTATCAAATAAACTTTTTAATTCCAAATCCAGAAAAAGGTTGCTAGAAAAAATTTACGTAATATAGATTATATTGAAAGAAGAGTAAGGTCTTTTCAGACGACACAACTTTTGACTCAAATAAATGGGTCAAAGAGTCAGCAAAATTGGTAGAGTGATAAATTTTTTTGGTGATTCAACTTGTAAAACCAACTTCTGTTCATACGACCTAACTAGTTTACTCAACTGAAGTTGACTCATCTAAAGGAGTCGAAACGTTGCATCGCCTGATAAGGCCTTAAGTCTATTATTGGCCTTCAAATAATCTCGCTGAGTCTAGGGGAGTCACCTTGATTAATAACGGCCAACGTATTTCCACCAAACATTTTCGTCGTATTGGGCGAAAAAACTAGACAAATTGTTGATAATAAAGTGCTCTGAAATCCAAAAGAGGTAAATTCAAGTCTTTTACGTTTGAACCCTCTTTCTCAATGTGAGCCAAGAATTAAGCGACGCCAAAAGCCAGCGTTCCTTCCAACTCAGTCTTTCCAGGTACGAGGTCGGAGCTTGTTTTTCGTGTTCCTCAAACTCACCCGAAACTCTGTTCTCATAACCTACGTTGGTATTATATATTCAGACAGTTAGATAAAAAATGGCCCCAATGTTTTATTCATAGCCAATATTTTACGTGGAAGCGAAGTATAGGCGGAACGCTCCTTGCTTAATTACAGAAAAATGATAATTTTGACTTCTTGATGATATATGGTTTTTCGATTAGGGTAATGCGAAAGGTTGAGACTGTTTACATTAACTGATACTAATGCGAGAACGGTAGGCTATTATCATATTAATGGACTTATTCATGGTGTTGTAATTATAACTGGTATCACGCACAGTCAAAGTATACACGACTTTATAAACATAATTTAGAAGCTTAATCTAATGTTAATCGAAGGAATATTTATCTTATGTCTTTCAACTAATGGAGTCGATATTATAAAAGGTCATCCAGCGCTTGGCAACAGAGGAGAGAAGATAAATTCAGGACTGCCAAACCTAATAGAGCTATTTCAGTTGTGACGTCAGTGCCTAGGTAAAACGTCACGGGCTTAGCTCTGGTAGTTGGCGGCCATGTTTGGTACCGCTTTGGTTCTACGGGCAAGTAGCATGGGTGACGTCACACCAAAGTTTCTGAGATTAAAACATGTTTTGACGAGGCTCCCAAGTTCCTGACTTACATGACCACCATTCTTCGAATTAGATGTTTAAATTGTATGTTTAAGGTATTCTACTCCGTGTATGTAAGATGTCAAATCATTGAGGAAATTAATTTACCATCTGCCGGCGATTACGATGGAAAATGACGTGTTGCGCAGCGGTCATGCGCAGTTATAACTAACGCGGAAAAATAGGCACGTGACCCGCAACGTTGCGCAGACTTCTATACTGAATAAACTTCTATTAATGTAACACACCAAATTCCCCTATCTGTCCAGTGGAGCTGAAAAAGCGGTACTACAGTAGACCCCGCCGCTAAAGAACATCCACATGCACGTTACATCCAATGCATTTATATGAAGTTTTATTTATTAAGGCATATTATTAGATATAATTTGGTTTATTGCTAGAAATCGAATAATGAAGGCTCCCTGCCTTCGACCGCGTTAAATGTTACGGATATGGTGTTGCTACTATATACGCGTTTTCTCATTTGTTGATAATTATTAATTAAAGTGTTCAGGGAAAAGCTTCGGAGCGGACTTGTAACTGGAATGGTAACAATTCTGAAAATAACGATATATATAAATATATTTAGCGGTATATTTTAGAAAAGGGGGTATTCATTTACCGTAAGAACACTAATGGTGTAATCCTCGAAATATAGCGGGTCAATATCTGGGTTTTCTTCTTTCCCAACGTGACGTAGAAAACACTTCGCCAAATTCGGAATATCCTGAAATTAAATATATCTGCAATTAAAATTAGTTTTAAGTTTGAGTAAATCTATTAATGCCACTCGAGCGTCAGACGCCAAGAAATTTCCACGGCTAAGATAGGAACTAGTTCGACGATTGCATTTCAAATAATGCCAGGGATAAGTTCAATTTAAGGTATTGCAACCACCTAATTAATTTCTTTACGCATAGTTTTCAGACTTGGAGGATTGATACCATTTACACCAGAAGACGAGGCTACTTTGTACTGCACTTTGTCCGCCAAATAGCCTTGGTCTCCTGGTGTAAATGTTGTCAACCTTCCTAGTCTGAAAACAATGTATAGGCAAGACAGAATATAGAGCTTTCATTTGTGCTAGTGATACAACGCGGTTTTTCTCAGCCATGTTGTTGGTACTCAGCTTTTCCAGCACAGTTAACCCACCAATAAGGCAGCGTATAAATTACGTCACGAATATTAGCTCCTCCCCAAACTGAAAACTCTATTGCGCTTGCTATTACGTTTGGTTATGAAAAAGTTTAGATTTGCTTTAATTGACACTGAAAATCCCTTGATATGTGGGGTTCAAGTATTTTTATTTTTAGTTTTAGTTCTTAAACTAACCAGTTTTTTATGGTTATTGCACATGTTTCGATAATAGTCGAACTGCAATCTCGTTGTCTCTGCCAGAATCGCCAATGTTCTCGCTTCCCGGCGCAAATTCCTTGCATTTTGAGAAGGGTTTGGCTAGCTACAATATAATTAGTTTAATTTGTCTCTAATTTACGCTTCATATGAAATTTTCATTGGCAAAATACTCTTAGCTTACCGAATAGGCGTAGTTTTCTAATTCACAGTTAGAAAAAGTTTCATTTTGCGATCCAGCATAACCCTCTGAAAATATATATGCACCAAGAATGTATAGATTTCTTCTACTTGGACTATTAAACGGGTCATTTTCTGTATGGGCCTTTCTCCACCTTAATTAAAGGGGAGGAGTTGTAGAAATCGTCAATCTTGACGTCACGCGTATTATATTTGTAACTGTGTCTCTCTCGTGATATTGACTTAGGTAGCGACCTGTGCCTCGACTAACGCGACATATGAGTGCCGAACCCGAATGTAAACCCAGTTCTCTTGGCGTGTTCTGAACTAGTAAACCTAGGGTCGACGGTTGTCTTATATGGTTGAATATGAGCCAATGAAACGCCAGGAAGGAGAAGTGGGCGATTTAACAAAGTTTTAAGCCCTTCCCCTTTCCTTCAGTCAGGCATTAGTATGGGGTCTACAGCCTCATAAAGATTGTAAGTAGACTAAGTCTATACAGTCCCGTTTCAACTTATTATATGATTACAACCCTTTTGCGAAGAAGTCTTAGTCCGGACAATGTAGTGCGAGAACTTTAAGGCCGAACTTAAGGCCTTTTCACACGATACAACTTTTTAACGGATTTAGAAGAGTCAACTTGTGTTGAGTGAACTAGTTGGGTCGTGTGAACTGAAGATGGACAAGAACCAAATTAAAAATTGATCACTCCACCAATTTTTTGCTGATTCAAAATTTTTGACCCATCTGAGTCAAAAGTTGTATCGTCTGAAAACTTCTTAAGGCTACGAAATGGTTTTAAGTAACGCGTAGATTAAGCGAATGAGGGCTTGTCTTGACTTACGGCAGCAGTAATAGAGCATCCGCATCATTTTCTCTGTTATATTTCCACATTTTCCCGATAACGTCATAAACTTGCAGGCTCCGACTTCGGGCGATAGCCAAGCGATGCTCAAAGACACGGCGACAATGCTACAATACGTGAACCCACTCATAGTCGGGTTGTTATTTTATTTTTGATTTCAATGGACAGCCAGATTTACTATTTATACCTTCGACTAAGTGTATAATTGTAGTACTGCTTCTGTCAGTGTATTTCTGAAGTTCTAGTTACAGCTTAATCTGACAGTTAAGAAGATTAGTTCTTCGAATAAACACAAAGATTATCTTGCAAAAACAATTTCACAATATGTACCCTGACAGATTAAGAGGATGATCTGACATTATGACAACATTTCGTGGATCGTAGCTAGCTGACATGGCGCAAATTAATTAAAAGACTTTTACCTGACACTTTTGAAAGTTTTTAAACGAAATTATTTTAGCGTGAAGCACCCCAAGAGGCCACGTTTTATTGTTTTTTTAAGTTGTTCTTACTTTCAGTATAGTATTATAATTCGTAAATATTTTATTCAATTATAAAATTTAGTATCAAACAAAACGTGAGGAAGTTTAGTAAAGTTTCTAATTCCCAAGAAGAATTGTTTCCAATTGGCCATCTATAATTGAAATTGGCTTACTTCCTTCTTGCAGGAAGGGTGTTGATTGTGAGGTGATGGCGTAGTTAGCTATTTGGAAATCCGAAAACACTGTTGATGGGTGGGCATCATTGAGTGCAAATATTTTATTTTTTTTTTTTTTTTTGCTTGTTGCGAAGTCAAGTGTAAATTAACGTTCTTGTGCCGATAACAATATGGAACCTAAAACCAATGGCCAAGCAAATATTAGGGTAAATTTGACGTCCCCACATGAAACGTGGCTCTCGTGTTAGCGTTATAGAGCATGCTACCCCTGAAATAAACTTCTCTCGCCCGAGCATAAGTTTATAAGATATATTCCATAAGTATACCTTTAGGCTTTTATCTTTAAAATAAAATGTGCCTAGCTACCTTTCTTTGTATGAGGACGGAAGAGGGGGGGGTGGAGAAAGGGGTCATTGACTGGTCACCCATCTTCGTATATTTATGTCAGATAACAGATATCAGATAAAAATAAATTTCTTTGCATAGTCATACTTAATTTATTAATTCACATTACTCCCTTCATAATCCTTTTACTTTCTACTTTGTGGTTTATTCTCGGCGAGCTTTTTTCTAAGCGTTTCCCCTTTGTGGATGTCAGCTCCATGCTCCAACCAAAATTTTGCGAGTTTCTCATTCCGATCTCTGCTGGCGAGAGACCATGGTGTGTTTCCTTCCTTGTCCATGGCGTTAACGTCAGCTCCCTTCTCGATTAATATTTCGGCGATATCGGTATCATCGACTTGGTGCAATGCTGTCTGGTTATCAATGTCTTTGGCGTTAATGTCGGCTCCCTTCTCAATTAATTTCTCGACGACAGTGGTGAAACCACAGTCGGCAGCGCACATTAGTGGGGTTATCTTATCAATGTTGTCAGGGGTGTTTACGTTGGCCCCGCTATCTATTAAAATCTCCAAACCTCTTATTAGAAGTTGGGCAGTATCATGTCCTTTGTGACTGAAGCAAGCCCAGTTGAAGGCGGTTCTACCGTCGCAATCTTTATGTTCAATATCCGCTCCCTTTTTAAGCAACAATTTGGTAATATTTACACACCCGTAAATTACCGCCTGATAAAGCCATGTTTGGTTACAATCATCATACACTTTGTTAGGGTCGAAGCCGTTTTGTAAAATAAATTCCAAAACATCAATTTTGTCATTCTGTATGATGTCCCATAAAAATTTGTCCTCAAATTCCACTCCTTTTTCGAAAAGAACTTTAACCAGCGTCTTCAATCCCGCCTCCGTCGCATCAGCTAGTAGAGAACGGTGTTTTACTCCATAGCAACTTACATTCAGATCGGCTCCTTTCTCTATGAGAAGGAGGGCTAACTCTTCATTCTTCTCCCTAATTGCGAGTGAAAGGGGTTTTCCATCCACCCAATGCAGGCACTTGTTAATGTCTGTTCCATTCTCTATTAAATCCAATAGCTTCTGTTTGTCTCCATCTAAAATCGCCTCGCTGACGACATCCTTCGATCGAACACCATCTACAAAAACAAGCTGAAGGAATAGCTTTGATTTAATATTTGAATTTCACTCTGCGCCACCTATTTCGAATGGGCTTTTTCTTATTCAACTTTAAAGACCAAGTCTTACGAAGAACAATTCGCGCAATTTTTCTCCAAGAAACTAACGTTGATATTTTTACGTCAATCACTTATTACATTGTGACGTCATAGTTGATATCTTATTTCATAGGGTTTTTTTAAATTTAGACGCGTTCGTAAGACAGTCCGTTTTGCGTAAAAGATGCCCATTTGACCCGCAGAGAATTCGCCGTAAGGTTCTAGTGCGAAGTTTCAGAGATGAAATTTAGTATAATTACCGTGAATGTAGCCAAGAAGAGAACCACCGCGAATTCCTTCATCATTTCGAGAGCTTTATACCGACAGGACTTCGGTTGAGTGTCGAATGTACGATATCCGAGAATGGAGCGTGCCTTCCCTTTTTATGTTAATCGAGCAACAAGGAAGTTAAGCATCATTATTCGAAGCAGGAGTATTTAAAGTAAATAATTAAAGAATACAATCTGATTAAACTTCCTCGATTACACGTGCTTCCAAATGAACAAGGTCGAGGTTAACAAACACGGAACTCACGTTGCCTCAAAGACTAGGAACCGAGTCTATCACGTGTTAATCGCTTGTAACGTGTGTATGGAAGTTACAATAAATCAGGTACATACACGTGTAATGAACATGAGATGAACATCTTATTTGCGGAACATCGAATCATAAATTTTGCGTGTTCGAAATAATTGTCATCGCACAGTGGCCGGAAAATTGAAGCTATCGTTTCTCTTTATTTACTCACTACATTTTAGCGTAATTATTCTTTTTACCTCTCCGTGTGACGTAGTCCAGGAGAGGGTCTGTAACGGCCGTGTCTGTCTGTGTGTCTGTGTGTCTGTCTGTCCGTTGTTACACCCACGTGACCGCGTTCGCAGTTTGCGTATCGGAGCAAACGTGTTCCCAATTTCCGGACCGCATTGACAGTTCACAGAAATTTGGAAAATTGTATTTCTCTCCGTTGGCTACTCTATACTTGAGTTCTCACACCAACATGTTTGGTATTCGTCCATCCCATATGAACACCAGTCTGGTACTTTTCTGGCTTCCACCACCACCATCTTCTATTCGTTGTCTTCCGTCTATTCCACATAGACACCAATCTGTCTCATTGGCTTCTACTCCATTATCATCGTTTGGTTTTAGGATATACTCGGCGATCAGCTAGGGTTACGAGAAACGTCTAGCCTCCCTAAGGTGGGATCGGCACCAAAGGTTTTCGCAATCGCGCTTTTTCCTTACTATTATAATGGAAACGAATCGTATATATACCCCAAAATTTGAAGAAAGTGGGCAAGAGGGGTACCCTTCACTTTAAACGTCAATATTAGCAAAGTTTGAGATGATAATAGGTATAACGTTATTTTAAACGATTTAACTATTATTAATGTTAATTATTGAAGATTAAAATAATTAAAAATAATTATATTTATTTAAATATTAAAAATAAACCTCTCGTGCAAAGAGAGAGATTATCATCGCCTCCTATATCTGCCAAGGCCCGTGCATGCGATATATTTCATTCATTGCCTCCTATATCTATCAAGGCCCGTGCATTGCGATATATTTCATTCATTGCCTCCTATATCTATCAAGGCCCGTGCATGCGATATATTTCATTCATTGCCTCCTACATATATCAAGGCCCGTGCATTGCGATATATTTTTCAAAACAACAACCAAAATGGGAAGCTCCTCTCAGAAACATAATAATTTCTTTTCTCTGTATATGAAATGAAAATATGGATAATATTGCGCTCCTTTTTTAATGGTATGAATCCTTGCCTGTCTATTAATATTTTACGTAGTAGTAATACGTTTTTAGCGAAGTCTAGAGAGGATAAACATAAGCGAGATTGTTTCCGAAAAAAAATACTGCTTCCACTAAAGGGTTTATACTCCTTGTTACTCTTGTTGTCTGTGTGTGTCCGTCCATTGTTACACTAGTGCGTCGCGTTAGCAGTCAGCCTTGTGTTGATGTGTTAAGAAATCATACAGAACCTTAATATTCCCTTTTTCCATAATATAAAGTGAATATGTGGAAGTATTTTTCGTAATTATGATGCATTTAGTACTTTTGTAGCTTTAAAGCTCCGTTTCATTTTGATATTCCAAAGATTTTTTTTAATATTGTTATTTGAAATGGCTGTTTATATATTGCTTAAGCTATACTACATCTGTATATAGAATAATCCTTGGTTTAGTGATTTCATGAAGAAAACTAAGCCCTAGACTCCGGCGCGTATAACAAGTATTATCCGCAATAGGCTTAGTGAAACAAAGAGTAAATAATTGAGGCCTGAGGTGAAGTAAACTTTTGGCTTTGATTTTCGTGTCTAAAATGAACAGACATCAACGGTTCAGAGTGAGCCGAAAGTTAAATACACTCTTAAATAATAATAATAATAAGATTAGTAAAAGGGCTAATGGTAAACGGGTAGTAACTACAGGCTTATTATTCTCTTTATGGTGCGCATTGACTATTAGTGCGTCTAGCTACAATTTAGCTTTGGTGTTATTTAACGTTAACATTCATATTGGCAAACTAAGAATATTGTTGAGGTGAGACGAGACGATAGTATTTACACTGCAAACCAGTTGTGAATGTAGCTTTCAGAATATAGGGTAAACAGCTGAAGCGTAGACTTCATTTCCTGTTCATTTCCCCATTGACTGATTTCCATGTGTCCAAGATTTATCCTTATTGGATGTAAAATGTCGTCTGCTTTACTGTACATTCGCTATGTTTGGAATACTGCTTCAATATTTCGTAAATTTTTACTTCAAAAAAGTGAAATAATTCATATCTAGGTAAATACGTTTGTAGTAGTAGACCTCTTGACACGGAGAGGTAATATTTTGGTTTTCCCAACTTGTATGTACATAATATATATTTCTAATTTGCAAACTATTGTTCCATTTTTATATTTTTTTGCTTAATTTCTCCCAGTTTGGTTAAATATAATTGTAAAGGTTGTACCATTGAATTTCGTTTCCTGTTCATGATTTCTCGAAGTCTCTGCCATTTGAGTCAATTATCTGCTTCGGAGAAAATATACTCTGTTGTTTAAAAGTATTTGTAATGATTTGAGAGGGATGAAATTTTTAAGTACATGTTTAACATTGGTTGTGATACTGTAGACATGATAAGATAATGTTATAGTGATAGCCCCTGACACTATGATTGCGTGAGTTTTCTTATTCGGTTTGACAGAACCCTTAGTAATGGTAGCTGATTACACGAGTCGTCTGACGAAGAATATACATAGGATAAATATGCCTAGCTACCTTTCTTTGTATGAGAACGAAGGGAGGGGGGTGGGGAAAGGGGTTATGAAAGTAGACCCATCTTTGTTTATTTTTGTCGGTCAACAGAAAAAAATAATTGCTTCGTTTAATTATACGTAATTTTTATTTATGATTTATTTCCATCCCTTATTTATTCTTATTCTTTTTTCTCAGCGTTTCCCCTTTGTGGATGTCAGCTCCGTGGTCCAACAATAATTTTGCGAGTTCTTTATTTCCACTTTCGCTGGCGTTAGACCATGGTGTGTTTCCTTCCTTGTCCATGGCGTTAACGTCGGCGCCTTTCTTGATTAACATTTCGGCGACATCGGTACTAAAGACTCGATGCAACGCTGTCTGCTTATTAATGTCTTTGGCGTTAACGTCGGCGCCCTTCTCGATTAATTTCTTGACGAGTGTGGTGGAATCCGACGCGACTGCGCACATCAGTGGGGTTATCTTATCAATGTTGTCGGCGGTGTTGACGTTGGCCCCGCTATCTATTAGTAACTCCAAACCTCTTTGTACAGCGTCGTCCTCTTCCTGACTATTACCACTCCGATCCCCGCAGGCCCAGTTTAAGGCGGTAGAACCCTCACAGTCTTTATGCTCAATATCCGCTCCCTTTTTAAGCAACAATTTGGTAACATTTACACTCCCGTAATAGATCGCCTTGTAAAGCCATGTTTGGTTACAACTTCCATATTCTCTGTTAGGGTCGATGCCGTTTTGTATGAATAATTCTAAAATATCACTTTTATCATAACGTATGACTTCCCATAAAATTTCGTCGTCAATTTCCAATCCTTTATCGAGAAGGACTTTAACCAGGGTCTTCAATCCCTTGCCGTCGCATCAGCTAGTAGAGAACGGTGTTTTTCTCCAGCGCAACGTTGATTCAGATCGGCTCCTTTCTCTATGAGAAGGACAGCTATCTCTTCTTTCTGCCTCAGAATTGCGAGTGAAAGGGGTGTTCTATCCCACGAATCCAGGCACTTGTTAATGTGTGTTCCATTCTCTATTAAGTCCAAAAGCTTCTGTTTGTCTCCCGCTTCAATCGCCTCCCTGACGTCATCCTTCGATCGAAAACCATCTACAAACATAACCTTAAAGAAAACCTTTGATTACATCATTTGATTTCACTTCAACCAGTCCTTATTTTGAAGAGGCTTTTTCATGTGGAACTGAAAGAGCAACGTTCAAACTAACAATAAATTAAAATTTCTCCATTCGTAAATTTTTAATTTTTTCTACTCTTCGTAAGATGTTCTTTCGGCATCCTAACCCGCATAGTGTGTTAGTTTTAGTTCAGTTTTCTGTCTTCTACGCGAAGTTCTAGTGCGAAGTTTCAGAGATGAAATTTAGTATATTTACCGTGAATGCAGTCAAGAAGAGGACCACCAAGAATTCCTTCATCATTTCGAGAGCTTTATTCCGACAGGACTTCAGTTGAATGTCGAATGTACGATATCCCAGAATGGAGCCTGCCTTCCCATTTTATGTTAATCGAGCAACAAGTTTCATTATTCGAAGCAGGAGTATTTGAAGTAAATAATTAAAGAATACAGTCTGTTTAAACTTCCGTGATTACACGTGCTTCCAAATATCAAATGAACAAGGTCGAGGTTAACAAACACGGAACTCACGTCGTCTCCAAGTCGTTATGTCGAAGACTGGCATCCGAGCCTGTCACGTGTTAATGGCTTGTAAAGGGTATATTGAAGTTAGGATAAATCAGGCGCATACACGTGCTATGAACATGAGATGAACAGCATATTTGCTGAACCTCGAATCATATTGTGTGTTCGAAAGAATTGTCAACACACAGTGGCCGGAAAATTGAAGCTATCGTTTCTCTTTATTTACTCACTACATTTTAGAGTAATTATTCTTTTATGTACATAATATATATTTCTAAAGATTGTTCGATTTTTATATTTTTTTGCTTAATTTCTCCCATTTTGTTTAAATAATAATTGAAGAGGTTGTACCATTGAATTTCGTTTCCTGTTCATGATTTCTCAAAGTCTCTGCCTTTTGAGTCAATTATCTGCCTCGGAGAAGATAAACTCTGGTGTTTAAAAGTATTTGTAATGATTTGAGAGGGATGAAATTGTTAAGTTACACGTTCAACATTGGTTGTGACACTGTGGACATGATAAGGATATGGTAGAGTGATAACTGCTGACACGGTGATTGCTCGAAAGGGTTTTCTTATTCGGTTTGACAGAACCCTTAGTCTGGTAGCTGATTACCCTGGTTGTCTGACGAAGAATCCATTTAAGAACTGAGAACCCTCACAGATAAACTTAAGCAAGTAGCCCACTAAGCCTTGTGAAACCGTATCGTTAACGTAACGTCACGTACCCAAATACGAACAGAACGCCATCTGATAAGGTTTTTTAAACGATGCGTTTAGACTTGGGTAATGGGCGCCCTCTTTCGGATGATTTACGAACTTAAAACGGTAACGATACGGTTTCGCAAGGCTAAGTGGACTACTTGCTTTAAGGCTGTAGTGCGCCGTGACAACAGCGCATTGGCACGCCCCTCAACAGACGCGTACGGTATTCCCATGTGAGAGGGAGTCAGCGTCTGCTTCCCTCTATACATCAAAACTCTGTAAAACAGACATTACACATGACCTTGTCGACTAGTCATTTATAGAGAGAGAACTCGAATAACTTTGGGGTCACTCTTATCTTTGAAATAAATATGCCTAGCTACCTTTCTTCTTATGAGGACGAAGGGAAGGTCACCAACTGGTCACCCAATTAAGTTTATTCTTGTCAGATGAATTTTAAACAAAACAAAACAACAATTTATTCAATCAAACTTAATTTATTTCCTTCACTTATTTATTTTGTTATCTTTTTCTTTATTATTTATTCTGAGCGAGCTTTTTTTCTCAGCGATTCCCCTTTGTGGATGTCTGCTCCACGGTCCAACAACAATTTCGCGAGTTTCTCATTCCCATATTTGGAGGCGTCTGACCACGGTGTGTTTCCCCACTTGTCCATAGCGTTAACATCGGCGCCATTCTTGATTAAAATTTCGGCGATATCGGTATTTTCGACTCGTAGCAATGGTGTGGTTCCATTCTCGTCCATGGCGTTAACGTCGGCGCCCTTCTCGATTAACTTCTTGACGAGAGGGGTGGCACTGGTGGAATTCCATCTGGATGCGCACATTGGTGGGGTTATCTTGTAAATATTGTCGGCCGGGTTGACGTTGGCTCCGCTATCTATTAGTAACTCCATACCTCTTCGTAGATTCTCTTCCGCTTCCTCCTGATGTAAAAAACCCCTATGCCAGCAAACACCGTTTAAGGCTGTGAAGCCCTCACAGTCTTTATGCTCAATATCCGCTCCCTTTTTAACCAACAATTTAATTATATTTATTTTCCCGTCATGGACCGCCCGAAAAAGCCATGTTCGGTTACAAACAGCATTTTCTTTGTTAGGGTCGAAGCCGTTTTGTATAAAGAATTCTAAAATATCCGTTCGGTCATAACGAATGACTTCCCATAAAACGTGGTCGTCAATTTCCATTCCTTTATCGAGAAGGACTTTAACTACCGTCTTCAATCCCGCCTTCGTCGCATCAGCTAGTAGAGAACGGTGGTTTTCTGCAGCGCAACTTGCATTCAGATCGGCTCCTTTCTCTATGCGAATGAGGGCTAACTCTTCATTCTTCATCCCAATTGCGAGAGAAAGGGGTGTACTCCCCTCCGAATTCAGGCACTTGTTAATGTCTGTTCCATTCGCTATTAAATCCAATAGCTTCTGTTTGTCTCCCGCTTCGATCGCCTCCCTGACGTCATCCTTCGATTGAACACCATCTACAAACAAAACCTTCAAGAAAAGCTTTGATTACAACATTTGATTTCACTTTTACCAGTTCTTATTTCGAAGGGTCTATTTCATGTGCGACTTTAGAAAAACTACCAATTCTTTTCTTGCAGTCTAACAATAAATTTTCTCCATTCACAATTTTTAATTCTCCAAGATCGTTCTTTCGATATCTTAACTTATACGCCAGGTTCTACGAAGTTTTGGAGCTGAAATTGGTATATTTACCGTGAATGCAGACAGGAAGAGCACCACCAAAGATAATTCCCTCATCATTTCTAGAACTTAATTCCGACAGGACTTCGGTTGAATGTCGAATGTACGATACCCGAGAATAGAGCGTGCCTTCCCTTTTTATGTTAATCGAGCAACAAGGAAGTTCAGTTTCATTATCCGACCCAGGAGTATTTGAAGTAAATAGTTAAAGAATACAATCTGATTAAACTTCCTCGATTACACGTGCTTCCAAATGAACAAGGTCGAGGCTATCGAACACGGAACTCACGTTGCCTCAAATACTAGGATCCGAGTCTATCACGTGTTAATCGCTTGTAACGCGTATATGGATGTTAGGGTAAATCAGGCGCGTACACGTGTAATGAACATGAGATGAACATCTTATTTGCGGAACCTCGAATAATATTGCGTGTTCGAAAGAATTGTCAACACACAGTGGCCGGAAGCTGAAGCTATCAATACATTGGAAAACGCCACTATGCTTTAGTTTACTTGGGCCTAAGATTATTTATCGCATGCCTCGGTTTTAGCCACATCTTATTTGTGAGCCTTAAAAAAACTTTGTTATTTTGTCCACTAGATGCCACCCGAAGAGTAGGCCCACGCTATCGCTAAGCATGCTGGGTGTTTTGAAATGACAACATGATTGCATTGGTGTAGGCTGTCATTCTGGTCCCTCCGAGATCACATATGACCTTCCAACTACATTTTCGAAGAGAGAAAACTCTACTAACCTTTCGATTTGTGCGAGGAGATCAAAGGGGGTTACGAAAGGAGGTCACCCAATTTAGTCTACGCTTGTCAGATTTGATGATAAATAAACAACTATTTATTCAATCAAACTTATTTTATTTCTATTTTCATAACTGCCCTTCTTACCCTTAGGACTCCCTTACTCTCTACCCAAGGTTGTGAATTTCTGCCCCATGATCCTGCAAGAATTTGGCCAGGGTTGGCAAGTTTTAAACAAATTGTTTTAAACTTTGGTTTAAAACTTGTTTTAAACAGCCATGAAAAAAAACTTTAATTTGTTTAAAACGTTTTAAACAAAAAGTTTAAAACATGTTTTTTTATGGAGAAAAATTTCGAATATTTTTAACTCTTTTTTTATTTGAAAATGAGCGAAAAGATTAAATAATAGAAATAATAAGCTCCAGTCAAAACCTTCCGATTATTCGACTGTTTCAAATGTGTGTTTAATTGTTTAGACACCCTACCAGTTGTTTTATCCATTTACCAATCTGTATTGAAGACTGATATTCAAAAATATGATTAAGGATAACTTATTTTGTCATCTACTTAAAGCAAAGCAATGACATTTTTCCTGTGTGGTTTCTCTACACTGTTGGTACATTTTACTGTTCTAAAAAGATTACGTGTAATCTATAAAGCCAGGCCTTTGACAGTGCTAAAATTAATACGCCTAATCCGATAACGGAAAACATGAGCTCCTACAAATAAGTAAGGGGTGGTGAAGTTTCAAATGTATAATGAGTTCTGACCAAGAAACTCGGAAGTACGGAAGCGGAAATGACTGAATAGTGGCCACAAAAGAAATCAGGCATTCAGACATTAGGGGTTAAATGTACAAATTTACGCATCACACTCATTTTGTATCCGCTATTAAAAAAATTATATTTTCCTTTTGAAAAGATCGTTTGCTCTTTTTTTAACAGTCAGTAGAATTTTTCAAATATTAAATATTGTATCCTCAACACGTACTCCCTTTAAAATAATTAATTTCATGATAAAATGTTTTCCGAAAATCTAACTTTAAATCGTGTTATAATCAATAAAAACACAATTTTTTTAACTAAGTTTTTGCCAACCCTGACAAGGACCCTTTCTTACACCTTCAAATTCTAAATTTTAGGAGCTCTTGATTTTCCTGTTTGACTTTGCAGTACATGTTCGTTGTACGTTGGTCTAGGGGTATGATACTCGCGCTGGTTGCGAGTGGTACCAGGTTAAATCCCGGAAGGTCGCGTCTTAGAGCTTCATATTATAAATTTAGGAGTATTTTTATTTTCGTGTTTTACTTCTCTATACGTTTCGTGGTTCGTTGGTCTAGGTGTATAATACTTGCTTTGGGTTCAAGTGGTCCCTGGTTCTAATTCCACACGGACAATTTCTTACACCTTGAAATTCTAAATTTATTCAATATTGAACGCTCAAAATAATTAATATCATAAAATAATTTCGGAAAATCTAATTTGTTCTTGAAAATGCGTAAATTTGTAGTTTTTTCAATCAATTTGGAGGGAATAAATCGACTAACTGTTAAATCAGTTGATTGAATTAAATATTGATTAAGGATTAAATTAATATAAATAAAGAAAAATTGCAGCATCGGGACTTCAGTCAATTGATAAAAGTCACTCTTATCGTTTGTTTTTTTCTGTCTTGGTCCAAACCAAGACCTTTTTTTAATCAAGTAGGTTGTGAAAATAAGCGCCTTGCACTAGCGGGAGTAGTGGCTTAAATGGAGAGCTGCGATATAGACTATTAGATCTGGAAGAGTGATTTAAACATGTTTAAAACTAGTTTTTTTTGTGTTTTTTTACTGTTTTTTCCTACTTGTTTAAAAAACAGTTTAAAACAAAAAATCGTGTTTTAAACAATAAAAAACACAACTTTTGTTTTTTTTTTAAAAAAACTTAATTTTTGCCAACCCTGAATTTGGCGATCTGGTCAAATCCTCTCGTGTTGGCGATAGACCACGGTGTGTTTCCATAGTTGTTCCTGAAGTTAACGTCGGCGCCGTTCTCGATTAGTTTCTTGACGATAATGCTGGAATTTGCGGAAGTGGCGAATATAAGTGGGCTTGTCCAGTCCTGGTCTGCTTTGTCTACGTTGGCCCCGCCATCTATTAGCACCAGCGCACATTTTTCTATCTTGTCGAATAGAGTCGGGTTAAGCTCCATTTCCCGGAAAGCCCAGTTTAAGGCGGTATGACGACGACAATCCCTGTGTTCAATATTAGCTCCCTTTTCAATCAATAATTCGGTAATATTGACGCATCCTTTAGCGACCGCGAAAAACAACAAAGTGCGGCCGCAAGAATCTAACTTATAATTAGGGTCGTAACCTTTTTGTAAAAACAACTCGACGATGTCTTTTCGATCATGGTCTAAGGCGCTCAGTGCCGCGTCTTTGTCAATTTTCACTCCTTTATCGAGAAGGGCTTCTGCTAATGTCATAAGACCAAGACGCGTCGCTCGTTCCAAGGGAGTATGATGCTCAAACCTTAACATGCAAGCCGCATTCGCATCGGCTCCTTTCTCTAAGAGAATCAGAGACATCTCTTCTTGCTTCAATTCAATCGCGAATGAAAGGGGCGTGAAAAGATACTTGGCCGAGCAATCGCTGATATCTGCCCATTTCGATATCAATAGCGTGAGCTTTTCTTTGTCCCTCGCCATAATGGCCTCGATGACGTCATCAGTCGACGGAGCGCTCCAAGGGAGTTTTTTCAGCCTTGTTCCTTTATGTATACCAGCTCCGTTGTCCAATAAAACATCGATAATGTTTTCAAATCCATTTTTGCCCGCGACGGACAATGCCGAGTTACCAAAGTCGTCCGTGGCGTTGACGTCGGCGCCCTTCTCGATCAACTTCTTGACGACAACGATGGAATTACTCATAGAGGCGTAAATAAGCGGGGTGATCCCCTGGTGGCCTTTGGTGTTGACGTTGGCTCCGCCATCTATTAGCATCAGCGGACATTTTACCGAATCGTCGGGAAATGACTCCAGGTCGCGGCAAGCCCTATTTAAGGCGGTATAGTTGTAATGACATTCTTTCTGTTCAGTATCCACCCCGTTTTCAAGCATGAATTTAATCGCCTTTATGTTTTTTTCCGTGACCGCGGAGTAAAGTACAGTAATGTTACAACGAAAAAAATCAAAAAATGTTTTGTTGAGGTGGAAGCCTTTTTGCGCAAATACTTGGACAATGTCTTTACGATCATGTTCGTAGGCGTTCAGTAAAGCGCGTACATTGATTCTCGCCCCTTTATCGAGTAGCATTTTAACTAGTCTCATGGAACCCTGACTGACCGCTGTTCCCAAGGGATTATTACTCAAAGGATCGTTTTTCCAGCAAGAGGCGTTCGGATCGGCTCCCTTTTCAATCAGGCATAGTGCTATTTCTTCATTTCTCAAAGATATCGCGAACGAAAGGGGCGTGTGTTTTACCCGATGCGAGCACTCGTTGATCTTCGCACCTTTCGATAATAAATCCAGAAGCGTTTCTTTCTCTCCCGCTTCAATCACTTCGATCAGGAGATCAGTCGATTGGTCGTCCCAACCACCTCCTTCCACCTCTTCTCTTATGACTATTCGAGCTCCATTTTCCAACAATAATTGCGCGATATTTACCAATTGCCCTTTTTTGGCGACGGACAATGGCGTGGCTCCGTGACTGGTCTTGGCGTTAACGTCTACTCCTTTTTCTATTAATTTCCTGGTGATAACGGTAGAGTTGGCGGAGATGGCGAATAAAAGCGGGGTATACCCCCAACCGTTTTGGACGTTGACGTTGGCCCCGGCATCTATTAACATCAGCGCGCATTTTTGTCTGTTTTCAGATATTTGAGTCGGATCCTTATCTTTCCAATTTCGGAGAGCCAATAGTAAGGCGGTATTGCCTTCCCAGTCTTTCTCTTCCACATCAACTCCCTTATCAAGCGATAACCTGATTAGATCGACGCATCCTTCTTCGGCCGCTACAGTGAAGAAAGTTTTCCAACGAAAACCTAATGTTTCGTTGGGATTGAAGCCATTTTCAAAAAGTAATTCGGCAATATCGGTTCGATTATAGCGCAAGGCGTTGACAAAAGCGTATAGACCGATGTGAGCTCCTTTTGCCAGAAGAGCTTCAACCAGCGGCTTGGACCCGGCAATCGTCGCCGCTGTTAGGGGAGATGCTTGAATTGGATTTTCAAAATATCTGGGAGGTTCAACATCTTTGCAAGCTTCATCCGGATCGGCTCCTCTCTCTATGAGAAACAGGGCTAACCTTTCTTGTTTCCTTTTAATGGCAAAATAAAGCGGCGTTTGATACACGGGATACAAGCAATTTTCAAAGCCTTTATTTTTGGTAGCCAGTAACTTTTCTTTGCTGCCCTCTTCAATCGCCGCCATGACGTCGTAATTCAATTCAACGCCATCTACGAATAAAACCTGAAAGAGTAAGCTTTCATTACCACATTGCAGCTGGTGTTTAACAAGTTGCTAGTGCGCTTCTTTGGCCCAATTACATATATCCAGGGTTCATACGGAAGTCAGGGATTTGGAAAATGGGAAAATAAGTCGGGGATTGAAAGTTTCTTGCTAAAACGTCAGGGATTTCGTTTCGTATATCAAACCATGATTGCTTCGAGCAATGCTAAATATGCTGCAGGTGTCACCATGAAATGGACTCTGATAAACACGGACTTAAATGGTCCCAATGGATAATGTTAAAAATTTTGTCAGGGATAAGCTGGAAAAGTCAGGGATTTTCAATATAAAAATTTTGTCCAAACCCTTATATATGACTCATCTGGATTTTCTTGTCAATTGTTCAATTTTTTGGATTTCAGAGAGCTATATATTGAACAATATTTAGGTATATTGACCTTTGCCCTTTGACGATAATTTAAATTTAATCGTTACGTGGGTTATGTTAAACAAGACTAGTTTGCTATCCGGTGAGGATAATTATTTGTAGATCGATGACTTCAAATTACTAGAACGTCACTTACAAGTTAGTGTTCAGTTCGCTGTCTTCTACGCGAGGTTCTAGTATGAAGATTCAGAGATGAAATTAGTATATTTACCGTGAATGCAGCCAAGAAGAGGACCATCGAGAACTCCCTCATCATTTTGAGAACTTAATTCCGACAAGACTTCGGTTGAATGTCGAATGTACGATACCCGAGATTGTAGCGTGCCTTCTCTTATTATGTTTAATCGAGCATATGAAAATCGAATAACAAGGAAGTTCATTATCATTATCTGACACAGGAGGAGTAAAGTAAATAATTAAAGAATACAGTCTGATTAAACTTCCTCAATTACACGTGTTTCAAAAAGACCAAGGTCGAGGTAAGCCCGTACGTTATGTGGAAGGCTAGTAGCCGAGTCTGGTATTCTTAAACGAATGGCTATTTGTTCAAGTTTTAACTGTATTGCGTGTTCGAAAGAATGGCCATAACAGGGACCGGAAACTGAAGCTTATATGGGCTTCTTTATTTTAGATTAAAGACGATGGTTTAAATTTTGCAAGGTACAAAGATATTTTCATATAATTAAAAAAAAGTGTTTTTCGACCTTAGTATGGTCAAGAACGAATTCAGGATACCATATGGTCTCCTGAATCCGTTCTTGGTATTGTTACCTTCTGGCCGTTGTTCTTGTTCATTTCATCGGCTTGAAAGAGTGATTATAATGTTTTACGTCGAAAACGTTGTTAGGGAATTTAATGTATTTTACAGAGATTCTTAATTCTAATGCGAAGGAAACCTAACGTAACTTTTATTTAAAAAAATAAGGAACTGATAAAAATAATGAAAAGCCGTGATTTATATCAGATTAAAAACATCTTAGTTATTAGACAATTTTTCGTTCGGCCATTCAGCGAACTATGTTATCGCTTGCGTCATCAGTACGAGAAATATACAAGTTAACCTCAAGTACATTAAATGGACCTGAGCGTAGCTCTCGTGATTGTATCCAAACACTAATATTAAAAATGTAACATCGTGCTATTTTTGAGAGGTCTTGAGATTTTGTCGATACATTTATCGTTATTCTCAATTGTTCGCTGTTCATTTCGCAAAAGTTCAAAGCGAAATATTATTTACAAGTGGCAATTTTACTTCGATATGTTGGCGACGAAGGTTTAATAGAGTGATATCAAGTTTAAAACAAAGACGTCTTATACCTACATTTCAGTGGGAGACCACGTAGAGGCCTAATTATATCTATTAACTATTGCAGTAATTTAAATTATTCAGTAGACGCGAGAATGGTCAAAAAGAGATTTTGTGGGTGATGGATATGCCTTTGTAGATACTATTCTATTTGTAGAAGTAATGTCCGGTAAGTTAAGGCGCTACCGTATTACTTTTCAACATGTCAACGTATATTTCGAGAACGAGGGTGACGAGGGACGCGGAGAATCCGAAGAGACAGACGCGGAAAATGACCATGAAAGCGGAGACGTTGATGACGACGAACGAATCAGGGGTTTCCGTTCTCTGACAGGGATGCAATTCATTCTTCAGGGACGGATTCAGATCCTTCAAGCAATCGCCCTCGGTCAATTGGCGCAGTCTGACAAATACGGGGAAATAAACTCAACCATGAACGTAAAACTTCCAAGGGGACACTAACCTTTTGTTGACGGTCTTCATTAGCGTTTGCGAAATGTTTTTCTTGAAATACAACACCAAGTAGTTTATCATTAAAGGCTGACTTAGTTTAATTTTGCAACTTCTAGTCTCGGCGTATCTTCTCTTTATTACATTCCAGAGAATTATATTCCCAGAAATGGTAAATCTTTCTCGATTTTCAATTCCTGAATGAATATCGTCGTTTTCCATTAAAGTGCCGTATGTCTGGTAACACGAATCTGGGTTCGCATCTGCTCGCTTTATTACTTCCGCATATGCCGCGTTATGCAATGCATTTTTCTAAATCGAAAATAAAAGAAATTGAACAACATTTCTTTAAAGCTATGAAGAGAACCTTGAGGAACTTCTATTAAACGAATGAGAAAGTGACGCTTAATTTTTATATTAACCTGACCTGAATAAAATTGAAATTTGCATCGTTTTTGGTTAATGCAGGCTTCGCATTGGGAAAGTGAAATATATCGTCGATGGTGTCGAAGGGGAGCGCTTTCTTTTTGCTGGCAAACTGTGACGTCATTTCCGAGGATACGAAAATCAATAGAACGAAAGACGCCAGACTCCACGAGACCGAAAGAAAACGAGAAACTCCGTTGCATTTCAAACTTTGAGGACCTGAGATTGAAATTCAATTCAGTTATGGGAAATGAGAATAGCGTTACTTTATTACTTCTTACTCGTTCCCAGAAGGCATTGCAACAAAAACATGAAGGGCAGTTCCGTTTTCAATTTGCCAGCATATTTAGATTTTTGTTTCCCCGTCATGTAAATCAGCAGAGCGAGACCAAAGAACAGAACAACTATCTAGATATATTAAATATCAACATTTGAGTCATCTGTTTCTACGTGGATAAAATTATAAACCAAACGAAAATATATTTTTGTTTAGACTTTTCACTGTAATCTAGGCCTACAATAGAAAGCTTGATCCTGTTTGTTTACTAATAAACTTCAGGAAAGTGAGTATAGCGTTATACTTTATTACTTCTTACTCGTTCCCAGAAGGCATTGCAACAAAAAAATGAAGGGAAGTTCCGATTTAAAATTCCCGAATTTAATGTTTAGTGTCCCTATCATGTAAATCAGCAGAATAACACCAACTAATGCCACAATTATCTAGATATTTTAAATATAAACATATACGTCAACTGCTTCAACATGGATAAAATTATAAAGCAAACGAAACATATTTTTGCAGAGAATTTCCAGTGTAATCTACAATAGAAAGCTTGATCCTGTTTACTGATAAACTTCAGGAAAGTGAAACTTGACGTCTCATTAAAATTTTATGTGGAAATTAGGAAAGACAATTAAGTTACCCATTTGTTGACAACAGAAAAAATATTGTTTTCATTTGATTGGTTTGTTCCGAATAATATTTGGATTTTCAAACTCAAAAATGGGTGCGAAGATGGAAAGGCATTGAAACGATCTGTGGTTAATCCCGAAGGAGATATTGCAAAATCTCCCTCCTGTTAATTGAAAAGTTTTGATCAATAATTAATGAAAGAAGTTGACCAAGAACTAACTCGTATTGCTATAAGAATATGACAAAACTCAGATTCTAAACCGAAAGACTCCGTGTCTTCCGAATCAAGTAGGCCCTAATTATTTCCATGAAAATTTAACCTTAAAATGACAAATACAACAAAACCATGAAATTTCATTTCTAGGAAGCTAAAGCCTAACATATTCTTAGTATCGAGAATGAATTCTTGGTTCAGAATATATTTTTAATTGTACATTTCTTTCGAGCATTCCTAGCATCCCATTCCACGAATTATTAACATTCCCTCCCCAAAACTTGTCAGCATTCGGGATAAGATTAACACTGAAAAACATTCCCACCTTTGCGGTTAATCGCAAATCAGAAAAGCAGACCAATGTCGTTACGCTTAATTACTTGATATTGTCGAGTGTTTGTAGAACGTGCAGGAATTTAATCATGTAGCCAGTTTTCTCTCCTTGTTCATTCGAAAAAACAAATGGCGAAGACTGGTAAAAATTATAAATTACTCAGCTGAAGTGTATGAGCAACGGCCAAAACTAATCTTAATTCAAGGAAATCATTTCTTATCTTTGAATAGTAGTAAATCATGAAATGCTTTAAACTTACTGAAATGAAGGTTGCTTTGTAGTATTTTGCTGTTTCGTCGTGCATTATCATCAGTTTTTAGTTTATCAATTGTAGTCGACGCAGTCTCGTAGGAGAACCAATTGCGAAAGAAAGAAATATTTTTAGAATGTATTTTGGTCTCTTCTCAAGTAGCCCCGTTCTTCGACATAGCCACCTCGCAGTATTCTTATTGCGTGTAGAATTTAGCTTGCGGGGATCTCGCCTTGCGCAAAGCGAGCAGTCACTCGAATAAATTGAAGGAAATCCTTAGAAAACCCTTTGCGTGTTGTCCAAGCTTTCGCTTTGGTACGTTACTTTTAATTTGTGGCATGAGTGAATATTGAAACCCGTTGAAATCAAGAAAGTTATAAAGTTTTCAAAGTAGCGAAGGAATCGGAGCAGGGATAATGGTCCTACCTTCCTTGAGAGGAAAATCTTATTTCGGGATCGATGACGTGTCGACTTTTGTGGGAACTCGAGTCGTTCGTTGCTAAGCAACCACTTTCTAGTATCGCTAGTTTTTGACGCGTCTAACAAAGTGTTTTACATTTAAATACTTAAGACTTGCTTCAATTAAAGGGTCAGGATTGTTGGTTTTAAACTGATTACTATTCGTTGTTCTTGGTGCACTTATGCAAAAAATACCCCAGAAATTGAAAAAGTATGAAGTATTTTTTCTTAAACTCGTTCTCAAGTTGGCGCTCACTAGTGGATGTTAAACTGTAGTATTATTTTGATGGCGAGTTTAAATTAGCTTGCGGGGATCGATCCTCGCAAACCGAGTGCACCCATGCAAACAATTAAAAAGCGCAGTCTTAAGAAACTCTTTGCGTTTTTCACCTTATTTTCCGAGCCTTTGTGGGATTGCTTTTAATTTGTGGCATGAGTGAATATTATACCCCTTCGAACCATTAATCTTGTTTACTTCAGTTCTGAAGGAAACAGAGCATAAATAATGGTTTTACATTGCCGAGTTGTCGATGATAAAGTCCCTAAATGTCAAATTTTGGATCCAAGGTGTTTTAATTGTTACTTTTGGTTTGTTTTAATAAGAAACTGATACTTAATGCAATTGATCAAATACGTTTATTTACAAACTAAAAGTACATTGGTTGCTTTCGGACCGCGGTTGAAGGACCTTACATGATATGAATTTCAGTGGGGAACCGTGTAGCGGACTAATTACATCTATTAACTATTGCAGTACTTTAAATATTCAGTAGACCAGAGAAAGGTCAAAAATCGATTTTGTCGGTGATGGACATACTTTTGCAGATACTATTCTATTTGTAGAAGTTATGTCAGGCCAAAGGTCAGACTCGGGTAAGGTGAGGCGCCACCATGTTAACTTTTCAACATGTCAACGTACATTTCGAGAACGAGACTGATGAGAGATGCTGAGAACCCGAAGAAACAGACGCGAAAAATGACCATGAAAGCGGAGACGTTGATGACGACGAACGCATCAGGGGTTTCCGTTTTCAGACAGGGATGCAATTCGTTCTTCAAAGACGGGTTCAGGTCATCGAAGACATCGCCCTCGGTCAATTGGCGCAATCTGACAAATATGCTCAAATTAACTTTACTATAAACCTTTAACTTTAAGAGGAGACAACGAACCTTCTGTTGACGGTCTTGATTAGCGTTTGGGAAATGTTTGTGTTGAAATACAACACCGAGTAGGTTATCATTAAAGAATGGCTTAGTTTCAATTTGCAACTTCCTGTCTTGGCATATCGGGTTTTTATTATATTCCAGTGAAGATCATCAGAGGAGATGATATATTTTTCTCGATTTTCAATTCCTGAATGAATATCGTCGTTTTCGGTCAAGATGTCGTATGTCTGGTAACACGAATCTGGATTCGCATCTGCTCGCTTTATTACTTCCGCATATGCCGTGTTAATCAAGGCATTTTTCTAAATCGAAATGAAAAGTCACCCCGCGAACGACTTCTATTTACCGAATGAAGAAGTGACGCGTAATTCTTATATTAATCTGACCTGAATGAAACTGAATTCTGCCGTGTTTTTCGTCAGTAAAGGCTTCGCCTCGGGAAAGTGAAATACATCGTCGATGGTGTCAAAAGGAAGTACTTCCGATGTGCTTGAATACTGTGACGTCATTTTCGAGGATACGAAAACCAATAGGAAGAAAGACGCCAGACTCCACGAGACCGAAAGAAAACGAGACAATCCGTTGCAATTCAAACTTTGGGGACCTGAGAATGAATTCAAATTCAGATATGGGAAATGATTTTAGCGTTGCTCTAGAAGTTTTTACTCGTTCCCAGAATGCATTGCAACAAAAACATGAAGGGAAGTTCCGATTTCACTCTCCCATATTTAGAGTTTAGCTTCCCCGTCATGTAAATCAGCAGAATGACACCAACGGACGACATAATTATCTACAGACAATTCGTATCAACACTTTTAGAATATTGAACATAGGTGAACTCCTTCATGATGGACGAATTGAAAAGCTAAATAAACATATTTTTGCACAGAATATTCAGTTTAATCTAGACCTTCAATAGAAAACGTAATTCCAGGAAAGAGAAACTGGACATCTTTGATCGCTTTTAAATCAGGAAATAAGGGAAAACTAGTTACCCATTTACTGACAACCGAAAAAATATCGTTTTCGTTTGCTTGATTTGTTCCGAATAATATTTGGGATCTCGAAATCAAAAATGGATGCGAAGATGGAAAGGCATTGAAACGGTCTGTGGTTAGTGACATGGGTAATAGTGAAAAATCTCCCTCCTGTGTATTGAAAAGGTTTTATCATTTATTAACGAAAGAAGATGACCAAGAACTAACTCGTATTACTGTACGAATATGGCAAAACTCGGATTCTAAACAAATTATCCCGTGTTAAGTGAAAATTAACTACCTTATGAAGCTCGTAACTGCTTATTTCCAAATCAACTATGCCCTAATTATTTCCCCGGCAATTTAGCATTAGATTACAAAGTTTACTATTTCCAACCAAACCACGAAACTAAGCGTGGATTGTAGAATAAGCTGAAGCCATGTTGACATATTCTTAGTATAGAGAAAGTGTTCTTGGTTCAGAATATATTTTCAATTATACATTTCTCTCGAGCATTCCTAGCATTCCATTCCACGAATTATTAACTTTCGCTCCCCAAAACTGATCAGCATTCGGGATGAGAGTAACGCTGAAAAACACTTCCATTATTCCCTTTATTAAGAGTAGCTTAAAAGCGGGTCTCTTACATTACTTCATATTGTCGAGTGTTTGTAGAACATTCAGGAATCTAATCATGTAGCCAATTTTCTCTCCCTGTGAATTCGAAAAAACATATGGCGAAAACTGGTAAAAAATTTTAATTACTCAGCTAAAGTGTATGAAAGTCTAGAGCTGAACGTAATCTATTGAATTATCTTAGTTCAACGAAGTCCTTGAGATTAGACTAGTAACATTATCTTTGAACAGTAGTAAATCATGAAATGCTTAAACTTACTTCAACGAAGGGTGCTTTGTAGTATTGTGCTGTTTCGTCGTGCATCATTATTTCTTTTCAATTTCTTAAACGTAGTTGTAGGAGAAGCAATTGCTAAAGAATGAAATGTTTTAGATTGTAATCAGGTGTATCGGTCCCTTACGCCGTTCTTCAACATAGCAACCGAGGAGTATTTTTATTGCGTGTAGAAGTTAACTAGTGGGGATCGATTCTCACGCAACGACAGCGACCACGAAAGTTATTTGAAAAAATTCCGATAAAACGTTTTACGTGTTCTAACTTGTTGTCCAAGCTTTCACTTTCTTATGTTTCATTAAATTTATAGAGTGAGTAAATATCGAACCACGTTGAAACAATGAAAGTAAGAGAGGTTGTTACGTAAGTTTTGAAGGAATCAGAGCGGAGATAATGGTTCTTCCTTTCTTCGTGGAGAAACTTAATGTCGGGATCGATGAAAAGGCGGTCTACTGTTGTGGAACTCGAGTCGTTCGTTGCTAAGTAACCAGTTTCTAGAGTCGTTAATTTTCACGCTTTTAACAAAGTATTTTATATATAAATTCTTAAGACTAATCACTAACATCAATTATAGGGTGCAGGAAAGTTCATTATGTCTTTGTTTGTGGGCGAATAAATACTATTGGTTCTCAATTTTTCTTTCCGAACTTTCGCTTGCTAGTTTTACTTTTAATTTCCAGCAACATTGGTTATTGTAGCGTGTCGAAACCATTAAATACCGTTAATGGTTTTTCAAAGTTCTAAAGGGAACAAGAGAAATAATGGTTTTTCTTTTCCTTCGGAGAAGAACATTATTTCGTGATAGATGATTATTTGTTGATTGTTCTTGACCCGTTACTCTTTTCTTGCTAAGTGAGTGAACTTTGATTAATGTCACTAGTTTTCGAAGCATGTCACGATATTAACTTCGGCAATGGATTGATATTATACTGATGTGATTCTAGTCAAGTGATTCGTGATAGAAACACTAATTCAGCGACGAAACAAAAATTGTCTTCTTTAGTTGCAAACGCGAAAGTTGACGATGATTTGGGCAACCGAAATTCACTTACATTTGATGATATTTCTGTGGGGGACCGTGTAGGGCCCGAATTATATCTGTCATCTATTGCAGTAGTTCAAAATATTCAGTGTACCATAGAATGATTAGAAAGGGATTCTGCGATTGATGGTTATGGCTTTATAGACACTATTATTTGAAGGAGGGCTGACACCCATAAGCTAAGGCGCTTCTTGGTTACTTTTCAACATGTCAACGCATATTTCGAGAACGAGGGTGACGAAGGACGCGGAGAATCCGAAGAGACAGACACGGAAAATGACCATGAAAGCGGAGACGTTGATGATGACGAACGAATCAGGGGTTTCTGGTTTCTGGCAGGGATGCAATTCATTCTTCAAAGACGGGTTCATATCCTCGAAGACATCGCCCTCGGTCAGCTGGCGCATTCTGTCAAATATGCTGAAATTAGTTTGACCATAAACGTAAAACTTCGAAGGGGACACTAACCTTCTGTTGATGGTCTTGATCAGAGTTGGCGAAATATTTTTCTTGAAATACAACATCAAGTGGGTTATCGCTAAAGGCTGGCTTAGTTTCATTTTGCAGCTTCCTGTCTTGGCGTACTGGGTCTTGATTACATTCCAGAGAACCATATCTGCATTAGTAATAAATCTTTCTCGATTTTCAATTCCCAAATGAATGTCATCGTTTTCCATTATAGGGCCATATGTCAGATGGCATGAATCAGCGGTCGCATCAGCTCGCTTTATTATTTCCGCATATGCCGTGTTAATCAATGCATTTTTCTAAATCGAAAATAAATTTAATAAAAAAACATTTTTTTAAACCTAAGTGGACAACATCGAAGGACTTTTTTTATCGAATGAAAAAGTGACGTGTAATTCTTATGTTAAGCTGACCTGAATGAAGTTGGTAAGTGCATCGTTTTTTACCAGCAGAGGTTTCGCATTAGGTAAGTGAAATACATCGTCTATGGTGTCGAAGGGAAGTGCTTCCGATTTACTCGAAAACTGTGACGTCATTTCCGACGATACGAAAACCATTAGAACGAAGGACGCCAGACTCCACGAGACAGACAGGAAACGAGCGACTCCTTTGCAGTTTAAACTTTGGGGACCTGAGATTGAAATTGATTTCAGTTTTGAAATGAGTATAGCGTTATACTTTATTACTTCTTACTCGTTCCCAGAAGGCATTGCAACAAAAACATGAAGGGAAGGTCCGATTTCATTTTACCATATTTAGAGTTTAGTGTCCCTATCATGTAAATCAGCAGTATAACACCAACGGATGCCACAATTATCTAGATACTTGACGTCTGATTACAATTTTTTGTGGAAGTTAGGAAAGACAATTTAGTTACCCATTTATTGACAACAGAGAAAATATAGTTTTCATTTGATTTGTTTGTTCCGAATAATATTTGGATCCTCGAAGTCAAAATTGGGTGTGAAGATGGGAAGGAATTGAAACGATCAGTGGTTAATCCCAAAGGAGGTATTGCAAAATCTCCCTCCTGTGTATTCAAAACGTTAACTCAGTTTTTGTTGAAAGAAGTTGACCAAGAACTAACTCGTGTACTAAAAGAATATGGCAAGATTTGAATTCTAATTCAATTAATCTTCAAATAAGACTAACAGCTAATTATTTTCACGAAAATTTAATATTATAATGACATAACGTGCAATACCACCCTTACAGCAAAACCTTTAAATTTCATTACAAAGATGATAAAGCCATGTTAACATATTCTTAGTATCGAGAAGGAATTCTGGGCTCAGAATTTATTTGGAATTATACATTTCTTTCGAGCATTCCTATAAGCCCATTCCACGAATTATTAACTTTCGCTCCCCAAAACTCATCCGCATTCGGGATAAGAGTAACGCTGAGAACGATATCAATGATTGCGGTTATTACGAAAAGCATAAAAACAGACCAATCTCGTTACGCTTAATTACTTGATATTGTCGAGTGCTTGTAGAACATGCAAGAATTTAATCATGTAGCCAGTTTCCTTTCCTTGTTCATTCGAAAAAACAAGTGGCGATAACTGATAAAAAAAATAAAAGTACTCAGCTGAAGTGTATGAAAGACAACAACCGAAACTAATCTAGCGAATTATCTTAGTTCAAGGAAATCCTTGCCATTGCCCGGCCCATTGGACTAGTAACATTATCTTTGAACAGTAATAAATCATGAAATGCTTTAGACTTACTTCCATGAAGGGTGCTTTGTAGTATTGTGCTGTTTCGTCGTGCGCCATTATTTCTTTTCAATTTTATTTCCCAATTGTAGTCGACGCAGTCTCGTAGGAGAACCAATTGCAAAAGGATGAAATGTAATACAATGTATTCAGGTGTTTTGATCCCTTCTCAATTTGCTTGGTACTTCGACATAGCCGCCGCTCAATATTCTTATTGCGTGTAGAATTTAGCTATGTGGGGATAAAATCCTTTGCGTGTTTGAACTTGTTTTTCGGGGTTTCGTTTTGGTATGTTACTTTTAATTTCTGGCGTGAGTGAATATTGTGACCCGTTGAAACCGTGAGAGTAATAAAGTTTTCCAAATTAGCGAAGGAATCAGAGCAAAGATAATGGTCCTACCTTCCTTGAGAGGAAAATCTTATTTCGGGATCGATTACGTGTCGACTGTTGTGGAACTCGACTCGTTAGTCGTTCAAGCATCCACTTTCTAGTGTCGCTAGTTTTTCACGAGTCTAACAAAGTATTTTACACTTAAATGCTTAAGACGTACTTCAATTAAAGGGGCAATATTAGTTCGTTTTGAACTAAATACTCTTCGTAAATGAATTCTCAGTTTTTCATTGTTCTTGGTGTGGTTATGAAAGAAAGAATTCAGAAATTGCAAACGTATGAAGTATTTTTCCTTTAAATCGTTCACAAGTTAGCGCTCACTAGTGGATGTTAAACTGCAGAATTATTTTGATGCCGAGTTTATATTAGCTTGCGGGGATCGATCCTCGCAAACCGAGTGCACCCATGCAAACAATTAAAAAGCGCAGTCTTGTGAAACTCTTTGCGTGTTTCAACTTCTTTTCCGAGCCTACGAGAGTTACTTTTAATTTGTGGCATGAGTGAATATTATAATACCCTTTTGAACCATTAATCTTGTTTACTTCAGTTCTAATGGAAACAGAGCATAAATAATGGTTTTTCATTGTCGGGTTGTCGATGATAAAGTCCCTAAATGTCAAATTTTGGATCCAAGGTGTTTTAATTGTTACTTTTGGTTTGTTTTAATAAGAAACTGATACTTAATGCAATTGATCAAATACGTTTATTTACAAACTAAAAGTACATTGGTTGCTTTCGGACCGCGGTTGAAGGACCTTACATGATATGAATTTCAGTGGGGAACCGTGTAGCGGACCAATTACATCTCTTAACCATTGCTGTGCTTTAAAATATTCAGTAGACCCGAGAAAGATCAAAAAGCGACTTTGTAGGTGATGGATATATTTTTATAGACACTATTCTATTTGTAGAAGTAATGTCAGTCTAAAGGTCAGACTCTGGCAAGGTGATGTGCTACCGTGTTAACGTTTTAACATGTCAACGTATATTTCGAGAATGAGAGTGACTAGGGATGCGGAGAATCCGAAGAGACAGACGCGGAAAATGACCACGAAAGCGGAGACGCTGATGGCAACGAACGAATCAGGGGTTTCCGTTCTCTGACATGGATGCAATTCATTCTTCCAAGACGGGTTCAGATCCTCGAAGCAATCGCCCTCGGTCAGTTGGCGCAACCTTACAAATACGGTGAAATTAGTTCCACCATAAACATCCAAAACTTTGAAGGAGGCTCTAACCTTTTGTCGATGGTCTTGATCAGAGTTTGCGAAATGTTTTTCTTGAAAAACAACACGCCGGGGGCTATCATTAAAGTCTGGCTTAGTTTAATTTTGCAACTTCCTGTCTTTCCGTACCGGGCCTTGATAATTTTCCAGTGAATGTCACCCCCAGAAATTATAAATTTTTGCCGATTTTCAATTTCTGAATGAATGTCGTCGTTAATTGTTAAAGAGGCAAATGTCTGATGAAACGAATTTGGGTTCGCATCCGCTCGCTTTATTACTTCTGCATATGCCGTGTTAATCAACGCGTTTTTTTAAAGAAATTAAAAAAACACTAATTTAAAGGGAATGAGAAAGTGACGTGTAATTCTCATATCAACCTGACCTGAACGAAACTGGTGTATGCCGAGTTTTGTACCAGCAAAGGTTTCGCATTGGGAAAGTGAAATACATCGTCGATGGTGTCGAAGAGAAGTGCTTCCGATTTGCTCGAAAACTGTGACGTCATTTCCGAAGATACGAAAAGCAATAGAATGAAAGACGCCAGACTCCACGAGACCGAAAGGAAACGAGAGACTCCGTTGCAATTCATACTTTGGGGACCTGAAATTGAAATTTATGTTAGTTACAAGCGTAGTATTACTTTATTACTTCTTACTGGTTCCCAGAAGACATTGCAACAAAAACATGAAGGGCAGTTCCGATTTGCCATTCACGTATTTAGAGTTTAGTTTTCCAGTCATGTAAATCAGCAGAATGACACCAAAGGACCACACAATTATCTAGATACATTTGATGTCAACTCTTAGAATAAACATGTCAACCGCTTCAAGATGCGTAGGAATTAAAAAGCAAAATTGAACATTATTTTGCCTAAAATATTCAGTTCAATCTACAACAGAAATCTCATTTCCCGTAGTTATGAAGACTGATAAACTTTAAGAATGTGAAACTTTACGTCTTTGATAAGAATGCTATATGGAAATTATGAAAGGCTAAGTTACCCATTTATTGACCACAGAGAAAATATCGTTTTCATTCGCTTGGTTTGTTCCAAATAGTATTTGCGTTCTAACAAACCAAAATGGGTGCGAAGATGGAAAAGTATTGAAACGATCAGCGTTTAATACTAATGGATTTATCGCAAAATCTCCCTCCTGTTTAAACGTTGAACTCAATTATTATTGAAAGAAGTTGACCAAAAACTAACTGGTATTACTCTAAGAATATGGCAAGACTCGCATTATCAATTAATCCTCCCATTTTAAGTGATAACTCATCTCCATATAAGACTCAAGCTACTTAAGGCCTATTCAGACGCTTCAACTTTTTGACCCATCTACTTGAGTCAAAATTTAATTGCATCGTCCGAAAAGGCCTCAAGTTTCCAATAAACTATGCCCTAAATATTTCCACGACAATTTAACATTAAAATGACAAAACATGCTATTTACATTATATCAACTCGAACACGAAATTTCGTTACGCGTGAATTATAAAAAAAAGTGAAAGTCATGTGAACATATTCTTAGTATCGAGGATGAATTTTTGGTTAGGACTAAATGTTTAATTGTACATTTCTTTCGAGCATTCCTAGAAGACCATTCCACGAATTATTAACCTTCGCTCCCACAAACTGATCCGCATTAGGGAAAACTGTAACGCTGAGAAAGATTTCAATGGTTGCGGATATTACGAAAAACATAATAGCAGACCAATAACGTTAAGCTTTATTACTTGATATTGTCGAGTGTTTGCAGAACATTCAGGAATTTAATCATGTAGCGAGTTTTCTCCCCTTGTTCGGGTGATATCTGGTAAAAAATATAAAAGTACTCAGCTGAAGTGTATGAAAGTCAAAAGAAGAAACTAATCAGCGAATTATCTTTGCTCAAGTCAGTCCTTGAGATTGGACCTGTATCTATGAACAGTAGTAAATCTGAAATGCTTTAAACTTACTTCCATGAAGGGTGCTTTGTAGTATTGTGCTGTTTCGTCATGCATCATTATTTCTTTTCAATTTCTTAAACGTAATCGTGGGAGAAGCAATTGCTAAAGAATGAAATGTAATGGGAAGCATTCAGGGATTTTGGTCCCTTCTCAAGTTGGGAAGCTTCACTTTGGAATGATTCTTATAATTTGTGGCGTGAATATTGAAACCATGAAATGCTAAAGTTGTTAGTTGAGCTGGGATCCTACCCTTCTTTGGCCGAAAATTTTTTTTCGGGATCGATTACTCTTCCACTGTTGCCGGAACTTGGGTCGTTCGTTGCTAAGCAGCCAATTTTTAGTGTTTTTGACGCGTTTATAAAGTATATTTTATTTAGATGCTTAAAAGTTTAATTAGATGGATCGATCTTAGCATAGCGCGGCGAGGAATTAATAGGCGCAGTTCTAAGAAACTCTTTGCGTGTTTCAACTCATTTTCCGAACCTACGAGGGTTACTTTTTTTTGTGGCACGAATTAAAAATTAACGTTTTAACGTCAGTGCTTATGGAAATAGAGCAGTCTTTATGGTTTTTCATTCTCAGGTTGTCAATTATAAAGTTCCTGTTGTGTGGCGACATCTTATGGTTGCAAGATTGAGCGGTATCCTTTTGAAAAGTTATGCATTATCCTTTAATCATAGTTTGTGATAAAAAAAATCGCTTAGTATTTGGGAGGAAATTCTTTATTCAAAATAATTAGTGATATAAATAGTCCAATCCAATACACCGGAGAGACTATACAGTCACGCCAGTATCATCCCAGTTTGACTAACGTGTCTTGTTTAGCCCATTTGACTTTACTTTCCCCCTTTTTTCACCCTCTTAACTTCCAATCACTTGAGTTGAAGGACATATATGAAATTCTTGTTTTTTGTATGAATTTGTGTGTTGGACCTTGAAGCTGCCTAATTTCATCTATTAACTTGTGCAAACTTAGTTAAAAATATTTAGTATACCTGAGAATGGTCTTAAAGTGATTTTGTATTTGATCGTATGCTTCTGTAGGCACTACATCTTTTTGCTATGTTTAAAGTACTTTTTAAAGGAGTAATGCCGGTCTAATGGTCAGACTCCGATACGCTAAGGTGCTACAATGTTAAGTTTTCAACATGTCAACGTATATTTCGAGAACGAGAGTGACGAAGGATGCTGAGAATCCGAAGAGACAAACGCGGAAAATGACCATGAAAGCCGAGACGTTGATGACGACGAACGAATCAGGGGTTTCGGTTCTCTGGCAGGGATGCATTTCGTTTTTCAAAGACGGGTTCAGATCCGCGAAGCAATCGCCCTCGGTCAATTGGCGCAGTCTGACAAATGACAGAAAGTAATTGAAACATAAACTTAAAACTTCGAAGGAGACACTAACCTTTTGTTGATGTTCATGATCAGAGTTTGCGAAAAAAATTTCTTGAAAAACAACGTTACGTAGTTTATCGCTAAAGGCTGGCTTAGTTTCATTTTGCAACTTCCAGTCTTTGCGTACCGGGTCTTGATTATATTCCAGTGTAGTATATCCGCATTAATTATGAATTTTTCTCGATTTTCAATTCCTGAATGAATGTCGTCGTTTTCGGTCAAAGTGCCGTATGTCTGATAACACAAATCTGTGTTCGCATCTGCTCGCTTCATTACTTCCGCATATGCCTTGTTAATCAACGCATTTTGCTAAATCGAAAATAAATGAAATAAAATAAAAAAACACTTCTATAAACCGAATGAGAAAGTGTCGTGTAATTGTTATATTAAATTGACCTGAATGAAACTTGTAAATGCCGAGTTTTTTACCAGCAAAGGCTTCGCCTCGGGAAATTGAAATACATCGTCGATGGTGTCGAAAGGAAGTGCGTCCGATTTGCTTGAAAACTGTGACGTCATTTCCGAAGATACAAAAACCAATAGAAGGAACGACGCCAAACTCCACAGGACAGAAAGAAGAAGAGAGACTCCGTTGCAATTCAAACTTTGGGGACCTGAGAATGAAATCTAATTCAAATATGGGAAATGAGTATATCGTTGCTCTTCTTACTCGTTCCCAGAAGGCATTGCAACAAAAAGATGAAGGGCAGTTCGGATTTCACTTTGCCATATTTAGAGTTAAGCTTCCCCGTCATGTAAATCAGCAGAACGGCACCAACGGACCCCACAATTATCTAGATACAATTCGTATCAACACTTTTAGAACAAAAAAGCAAAACTAAAAAAATTTTGTTAGAGAATATTTAGTTTAAGGTGGAATTCATAAACGCCGGACGCAACGCAATAGGGACTTGGCAATTCGGGCTTAACTCCGCCCCCAGCGCCATTATGGTATGTTTTTTTAACAGAATGAAAGCTATATAAGCCCCTCCTCCTGGTATGTTTTTTAGCTCTAGTGGAAGGTAGCCTGACGTTGCATGACGTAGTACTGCCAGGTCCCTATTTAGTACAGGCGAAGGCAGGGCGTCGAGAGGAAACCTCTACTTTTTGCGCACGACGCCCTGCCTTCGCCTGAACTACATTGCGTTGCGTCCGAATTAATTCCCGTAGATATAAAGACAAACTATGGGATGGTGAAACTTGACGTCTTTGATAACAATTTTAGATGGAAATTAGGAAAGACAAGTTACCCATTTATTGACAACCGAGAAAATGTCGTTTTCATTTGATTGGTTTGTTCCGAATAATATTTGGAGTCTCGAAATCCAAAATGAGTGCGAAGTTGCAAAGGAATTGAAACGATCTGTGGTTAATGCCAATGGAGATATTGCAAAATCTCCCTCCTGAGTATTGAAAACGTTACCACAATTATTATTAATGAAAGAAGTTGACCAAGAACTAACTCGTATTACTAAAAGAATATTGCAAGACTCGGATTCTGAACGAATCCTCCCATGTTCAGGTACCTTCGCAAACGAGCGGAATCCGCTGTACAGAAGCTTAAACTGATTGCACACTTTCAGCTTTGTGCTTCAGAATCGGAAATTCGTTTCTGATTCTTTCCTTCACCTATCGCATAGGCGCACTTAATTATTTCCAAGGATATTAAAGTTTGCCGTCCAACGCGCCATCTAGTTAAAGAACATAGTTTGTAGAGATGGCTAGTGCAAGAGATAAGCGTTTGTTAATGTTAACGCACTGTATTAAAAACATTGAAAATTAGGAACAGTCCTCGTTGGTGGGTTCATTCCATTTTGCGAAATAGAAAGAAAGAAGGGGATTTCCAAATTATATAGAATATTCTCTGCTATGCAAGGTTTTGAAACACGATCCTTGATACTTTCAGAATCACGCCAGGACAAGCTTTTAGCATTTTTTTCTTGTACTAATGTTTTGGCCGATTTCATGGCAGATAAATAGCTCTACTAACTAAATTGAAGAATAAAAGGACGACAAGATAAAAAAATGATGTAAATCGAATGTGGTTTCACTAAATTAACTCTTAATTGGTCAAAATATATCACGTGGCCCCAAGAGGAAACTGGAATATCTAATTGAAACAGATATTAGCTGAAAATGGGATTCAGCGCCTGCTTGTACAATCGCTTAAACAAATCCGCGTTAGGCTAGTATGCGAAAGGCCACGCTGAAACTGAATTCTTCAATCTGCTTCAGATACCGCTTTCAGTTTTCACTTTACGCTCGTTTGCGAAGGTACCTTTACGTGACAATTAATCTCCATACATGACTTTTGAATCAACTATTCTCTAATTATTTCCACGAGAATTTAACATTAAAATGACAAAGTGTGCTATTTACTTTCTATCAGTCTTACAAAGAAATCATGAAATGTCGCTACAAAGTACACATGTGGATTGCATTAGCATCTAAAGCCTTTATAGCATATTCTTAATTAGTATAGAGAAGGTGTTCTTGGTACAGAAAATATTTATAATTATACATTTCTGTCGAGCGTTCCTAGTAACCCATTCCACGAATTATTAACTTTGGCTCCCCAAAACTCATTAGCATTCGGGAGAACAGAAACGCTGAAAATTTTTCCACAATTTCGGTTATTACGAAAAACATAAAAGCAGACCAATAAAGTTACGTATAATTACTTGATATTGTCAAATATTTGTAGAACATGCAGGAATTTAATCATGTAGCCAGTTACTTCTCCTTTTTCAGTCCGAAAAACAAATGGCGATAACTGCATGGTGAAAAATATAAGGTACAGTACTTAGCTAATCTGTATTAATCCTTGCGATTGGACTAGTTACATTATCTTTGAACAGTAGTAAATCATAAAATGCTTTAAACTTACTGCAATGAAGGGTGCTTTGTAGGATTTTTCTGTTTCCTCTTGCATTATTATTGATTTTCAATTTCTTAATTGTAGTCGACGCAGTCTCGGAGGAGAACCAGTTGCAAAATAATGAATGTGTTCAGGTATTTTGGGGATCGCCATTCGCACAACGCGAAAAGTTGGACAGAAATCTTGTGTAAATCCTTTGCGTGTTTGAACTTATTTTCCTAGCTTTCGCTTTGGTATGTTTCTTTTAATTTGTTGCATGAGTTGTTGAAACGTTAAGAAGGAATTAGAGCAGGGATAATGGTCCTAACTTTCTTTAGAGGAAAATCTTATTTTGGGATCGCTGACGTATTGACTGTTGTTGTCGTTCGTTGCTAAGCAACTACACTGTAAAAAATAACCGTACTGTCTAGTACCTTTAAAGGTATTTTTCAATGCATCCCCAGACGTACCTATATAGGTACTACAAAATACCGTTGTGTAAGGGTACTATGAAATACCTCTTGAAGAAGGTACTTTTGAGGACTACAAGGTATTTTGTAATCCCGTAATGGGTATCATTTAAACCTCAACAAAGGTCGGAATAAAACTTTCAAATTGTGAAAGGTACTCCTTATTACCGAAAAGGGTACCTGTTAACACTCAAAAAGGTTCGATAATATACTTCTAAAGGTATTTTGTGCTACCGAATAAGGTGTCAAATAAAACCCACAAACAGGTCTAAATTATACTTTCGCGCCATCAAAAATATTTGCGCCACATTTGAAACTGGTAAACTTTCCTTTATTACCGCGGGCTTGAATCATTTTCAGACATGGTAAGCAATACACCACTTCGATGCAAATGAGACTGAAAGACACGAGAGTAATATTTTCCTTCCATCTCAACTTTTAGTGTCTGTGTTGTGGGCTTACGGGATGAGGGTAAAATTTTGCCTTCCATCTCGCCTTTAAGTGTCTGCGCCATAGGCTTGCGGGGTCGTGAGAGTTCGCATAGTAAGCAAGGGATAAACCACTCTACATTTCCCGATACTATATTTAGCTTCCCCTTGTTAAGGAAGGTGTGATACTGTTATAGTGTAAAGGTAATTCAGGGTCACATATACATGGATATTTTCTGAATGGCGACTGAAGGCGTAAGCTCGGATTCAAACCTTTATATTAACTATGTAAGCCTTATATCATAATTGTATTGCCTTTAAATGATGTAACGTATGCTAGTGTACATAGCTGTCAAAGAAAATAATTAATGTTAATTATATGTAATTATATATTTAAGTAAAACCACTAGCTAGGAAACTTGAGATTGAAATTGAAATCTCGGGTAGAAAACCACTACCCTATTCTACCCTACCGAACCTATTCTTTATGGTTATTAATAATATTCCTACAGAGATTTCTTCTACGCTGTCATTACTAGTGCTACTGGTGAAGTAAACAGTTAGTGTTAGAGAATTTGGGCTTGAAGTATTATATCATGTATTTTACTTTAGTAGTGTTAATTATAATCAGCACGCCGGAACTAAAAACTCCCTCTAAAGGAGTCTATTAAGTCCTTTTCTACTTCCAGGGTACGATAACATACCAGCAGAAGCGCAGAAACTCTAAAAGGTTTCATTATATACCTTATATTTCCAAAATACCTTTTTCGAAATCATTTAATACCCGCACTGTGAGACACCTAATAAAATACGTTCATGGGTACTAAAAAGGTCGCGGAGGTATTTTATAGTACCTTCAAAATACCTTTATTTTTAACAGTGTAGTTTTTAGTATCGTGGGTAGTTTTAAGACTGCGCTGAACGATGGAATTGTTTTACAAAAAAAAAAAATATAGTTTAGCAGTCGCAACAGGCGAGGACTCTCTAACCATCTTGAAGGCACTTATACTTCAAGCTTTTTCGGTTGCACTAAGTAACAAAGTATTTTACAATTGAATACTTCCGTTAAAGAGCTTGTATGTCTTCGTTTGTTGTCGACTCAATATTTCGTAAATTAGTTTTCACTTTTTCATTCTAGTCGGTGCAGTTATGTAAGAATTAATACGCAAACTTGTGAAATATTTTATCAAATACTTATCTTTTTCAGTTCTTCCTCAAGCAGGTGCTCACTAGGCCTAGTAGATGTTGAACTGCAGTACCTATTATTTTGATTTTGAGTTTAAATTAGCTTGCGTGGATTGATTCTCGCATTCCTTTTGCACCCAGGCAAACAATTAAAAAGCGCAGTCTTAGGAAACATTTTTGCGTGTTTCACCTTATTTTCCGAGCCTTTGTGGAGTTACTTTTAATTTGTGGCATGAGTGAATATTATAATACCCTTTTGAACCATTAATCTTGTTTACTTCAGTTCCAATGGAAAAAGAACAGCTATAATGGCTATAGATTAGTTGGGTTGTCGATGATAAAGTTCTTGTTGTGTGGCGACATCTTATGGTTACCGTAGAAATGATGATCTCTAGTCGACTAGAAGTCAATAACGTGTTACAATAATAAAATAATAAGCGGTATCATTTTAAAAAGTTATGCATAAACCTTTCATCATAGTTTGTGATAAAAAAATAATCACTTAATATTTGGGAAGAAATTTTTTATTCAAAATACTTTTAGCGATATAAATAGTCCAATACACCGAGAGCTATTTGTTATAAAACAAAACATGAACAATCGAATAATTAGTTAATTTAGCCTTTAAATACGTATAAAATAGTCTAGAAAAGTCATTCCACCCTAAAATGCGCGTTAGCTTTGGGTTCCAACAACCGAGAGTAAAGTCGATCAGTAATGAGTTCAACCATCCATAAGTTTGTCCTAAATGCGTCCGTAAGTTTCAAAACACTGGTTACTGAGAGCTTGCAATTGAAGATTATCACCATCGGATAAATTGCTGTCATGGTTTTAGTAGAAGCTGCATTGTTGATCCGACTTCATGGATTGTTCCTCTACTGGGATGAAGCGTGTTGTATTCCACCTTGAGCTCTCAGTGAAGCATTGTTAAGTGTCGTACTTATGAACGCAATTATTTCAAACTTATGATGGATACGATTCTAGTTAGTCGCGTTTATACAGAAGGTGAAAGTCAATTAGAATTAAGTTCATTGAGAATCGGGGTTTATCGTCGAACGATGTATTCGTAAGGAGAACCGGATTCGAGTACTCTGTAGCCGGAACTGGCGCGGGGAACCGAGATGACTCTGTATCCGCTGGTGGGCGCTACGGCGATGGGGCGTTCGATGATGATGGGTTGAGGGGCGGGCCTCAAGTAGACAGGACGAGGGGTGGGCCGAGCGACGATGACGCGTCTGACTGGTTGAACGGGTTGAACAACAGCGACTGGAGCGGGGGCCGGGCTGTTGACTTGTTGCACATTCACGTCAGCGGGGGCGCTGCTCTCGACACCGGGTTCGTTCGAAACGACGGTGGCGCGGTATCCCAATTCATCGGCGACGTAATCAACTTGACGGGAACGTCCGTCTGGGTCGCTGATGCTGTAGCTACCGGTGACGCGACCGGCTCCGTCACCTTGGGATCGATGCGAAGAAACTCCACCATCTTCACCGACGTTTCGGTACTCGAAGGCGTATGGCTGTGGAAGTTCCTGAAACAAAAACGGTCACTCGCGATTCTCTTGTCAGCTGCAAAGAGGTGTACTTACAGCTGGTGCCGACAAAAGTTGGGCGTTGATGGCCGCTACACACACCAAGGCGAAGACGGCTAGAGTCTGTTTAATTGAAATTGTTTTTGTTACTTTTGTGAACTTGTTATTATCATGCCATTTGTCCATTGGCATTTTACACGGAGTAGTTTTAGGGGAGAATCTGAACAGGTCGAAGTAATTTGAGGTTAATTCCTCATTAACTGAAATTTCGAAAGGATTTTTCGGGATGCACAATGGATTTTAAATAAATTAATCATTTTTGGTTGTGTTGAAGCACGCCTACGAAAAACATCTTCGAGAGCAGAGACCCAAGGTCAGGAGGATCACAAATAACTGAGCTACCTCGTTACATTTTATCACAGATTATTTGAAGGTGTGGGCGTTAGAGACCACGCTTACATTGCCCAAATACCAAGGTCAATTAGTAGCGTAACAAAATAACAGTAGCATTCCCAAATATATCAACATAAAAATTCAAAATTCTACCAACAACTTGCCCTACTTCGAACAGGCTTTAAGAGTTACGAACTTTGATGCAATTAATTATAATCGAATCGAGAAAGAACACGATTAATCGATTAAATCTCAAAACGGTAAACCCCCTAAAGTAAAGATTCCTATGAAATACTCTGGATAGTGTTCGATTTAGATTGAAATTATAAACGATTAATCTCCTTTTTTGTTAACCGATTAAATTTAAAACATCTAGGCCTATTAATGATTTTACTACCATTAAAATATTTTTAAAATTTTGTTTTCACGCTAACTACGGCTAAAGTGAATATGAGATTTACCGTTCGAATTAAATAATCTGAATAATGTTCGAATTTTACTGAGAAAACATCAACTAATTTTAATCGATTCAACCCTTTATGGAATGGACGATTAATCGAATAATTTAAATCATATCTCGCTCTTCCATTTTAATCGAGTCTTAAATTAACTATTTTCACTGAATACAATTAACAATTAACCCTCGTAAAGCCAAGTACAAGCTAAGACAAGTCAGTACTTATCTTTTAACTCGTAACTGAGAAGTTACTTACTTGAGAAGTCATGTTGTTGCTGCTAGTACTTGTTTCTTCGACTTTGTCAGAAAGTGAAAGTTGAAGTGATGATTTCGAAGAGAGGCGAATCCCTTTTATACGAAATCCTCCTCATTAATTTCGAGAGCATTTTTTGTGAACCTGAGACACTGGTTACCAAGATTCCGCACTCCGATAAAACACACCGTAGAAAGAGACAGAGAAAGACATAAAAGAATACAAGAATTGAGAAAGAAAGTAACACCAACGCCTTCAGCCAATAAGATAAATTGATACAAGGGTAAAGAACATATCCGCGACAAGTATGACACGCACTCGAATGAAATACCGTCAGTTACGGTACAAAGTTATCGAAGTTGGTAGTATAAATATGTGATATTAGGAATACATTGATTTAATCGACTTTTAATCTTTAACTTTCTGGGAGTTTTTGCTTGAACTAAAGGGTGGGGCCGTGGGGGAGATGTGGAAAGCGTCACCCTTGACGTCATGCATAAGTATTTGAACTTAGAACCGAAGTGACATTGACGTAGCTATCATCCTATGCCGAATGTAAACAAGTTATCATCGCGTTCTGTGAACGAGTAAACCTAAGGTGAATAGCCAATGAAACGCCACGAAGGAAACGCGGGCGGTTTAACAAAGGTTTTACGCCCTTCCCCTTGCCTTCAATCAGATATTAGTATCTTGAAGATTCCAAGTATAAGACATGTATTCCTAATATAACATCATGAGTAAATTAAAACTGACTTTTGATAAACATCAAGTGGTAATATGTTGGTTTCAGTTTCCCTTGACCCCTTTTCTAGTAAAAACCGAACAAATCAACAACGTGTTAAAGACGTAACCATAATTTCTTATGAGATTTTGAATTACGGAAAACAATGTAAAGTACCGTATACTTATTGCTATGACATTACTTGTGATTGAAGCAGCTCGTAACACGGTTTTTCCGGAACTGTCACCGCTTTGGGCTGGAGAAGATATAACGTTCAAATCAAGTCAGGGAAACCACTTCGCCCAAAGGGTTTGGGCAATGAAAAAAAAATTAAACGCGACAATGTGTGACATGTAGTCAGTGGGGTGTCCACGAGGGGTAATATACCACCACGAAACGCTTGAATCAAATACTGTTCATTTTAATTATAACCGCTGACTTCAGGAATTGTTAACACCCAAGTTTTTAATATAGCCCGTTCAATCTAAATGAGAAGTTTGAAGTTAATGTTTTTTGTCGTACTAAATTAACATCGTTATTTAGAGGTATTGTTCAAAATGTCCACTCTGAATTGTGATGTTACACTTTGAACAACTTGTACATTACCAGTTTGGCACACTTCTACTTTTTAAAGTACACTTGTACCATATCCAAGTTTATTATCGTTCTTAGATTGGAAGCTATTGATTCTTGAAATGGTCTAAACAAGATGGGCAGGCTGATTACTCCTCCTCCCCACGTGTTCCAATTTCCTTGTTCTATGGAATAATGTTTGGGGACCCGTACCTCCGAAACTAATTGTTTTACACCCCATGTTCTTTAGTACTTTTCACTCAGTCTGACCCAAAGAACACACCTTATAAGTTCTGACATACTTATCAGAAGCAACATGTATATTGTACGTTGTGACTAGTACAAGGTTATCTTGTGAAATAACCACATCAGGCAGATATATCATGGCTATTTAGTATTGTAGGGTCTACATAGACAGGTAACGGCTAGTTTGGTAGTATATTAAGTTTGAAACCTTCAGTCTTCAGGAGTGTATTAACCCTCGGAGTATTGGGTTTTAATTTAAAGAAAAAAACTGTTTGCATTCACCGGCGGCGAGATGATTCTGATCTATATCTTTCTTTGACTCTTATAAATTAGAGGCCCCTATTCTTCCGACACGAAAACCCGCTCTCTCTCTCTCCACCCCCCATCCCCCTTCTCCCCGTCCGCCTGCAAAACCGTCAAATGAAATATTGCCGCTTTCGATAACACGAATGTACAATGTGAACGGAGACACTAGTGGGAAACATCTTCAAGGAAATCTTGCGCAATACATAACCCTTTTTAAGGAACACTTAAGTGATATAATAACAGAAGTGAGATGAGGCTAGAAGTGAAGGGCTTGTTCGCGACAGTAAACGTAAACTTAATAACAACCGAGAGTAAAATATCAAACTGAGTATTTATTCAAAACAGCGTCAAAGGAATTAACTATACATTATTACATCATAACAATAACTGACTGATCGTAATACATTTCAATTGCGTTATATAGTAGCTTAAAAAACATGTTGCTGGGTAAAAAATGAGCTTGTTCAATTTATGTCTACACTTAAGTCGGCGTAAAAAACCTTGTTTAAAAATTTGTAGTTTTTTCTAGTCAAGCTCCCAAACATTCCGGCCACCTTAAAATATACATTTTAAAAGTTACAGTAAGTGTCTATATGTTCAAGAATCCAAAGGCAAGGGACATAATTTCGTTACTGGGCGTTTAAGTTCTGAATCTGCTGTCTTGACGGTCACAACTCTGACTAGTTGATCAATTCCCGGATGGACATTAATTATTCTCGCCATTTTCCACTTGGTAGGTGGAAGCTCTTCCTTTAATAGCACCAGATCTCCGACTTGTAAATTCCGGTTGCGCTTGGTCCATTTCGGTCGTTGTTGTAGTCTGGATATATATTCTGACTGCCATCATCGCCAAAAATGTTGCACCATCTGCTGACTTAATTGCCATCTGGACAATCGATTTATCTTGACTATAGTAACGTCTGGTTCAGGTATTGCGTTTAAGGCGGCTCCGATCAGGAAATGGCCAGGCGTGAGTACGGAAAGGTCGGTTGGGTCTGATGACATCTGTGTTAACGGCCTTGAATTGAGGCAAGCTTCAATTTGACAAAGTATGGTCTGCATTTCTTCGAATGTTAATCGTGTTTCTCCAATGACTCGCTTTAAATGATACTTTATCGACTTCACTCCGGCCTCCCAAAGTCCGCCGAAATGAGGAGCCATGGGTGGGTTGAAATGCCAAGTGATCCCTTGATCTGTCAACCATCGTGCAGTAGTTTCGTTTTTTGTGCTTGCTGATACGTCTTTAATGAACTCCTTAAGTGCTCTGCTCGCTCCAATAAAGTTTGACCCACAGTCGCTGTGAATATTGGAACAGATCCCCCGCCGAGAGATGAAGCGCTTCAATGCGGCAATGAAAGCATCGGTAGTCATATCGCTGACTAACTCGAGGTGTAGGGCGCGAGTGGCAAAGCAGGCAAAAACGGCGATGTAGCCCTTGAACGTCTTGCAACTACGACCCTTCATGACTCTAAGGGTAAATGGACCGGCATAGTCGACTCCGCAGTTCAGAAATGGTCTTCCAGGGTTTACTCTTGTAGCTGGTAAACTTCCCATGAGTTGGCTGACGGTTTTTGCTTGCTGTCTTACACATCTGAGACAGCGTCTGACGTGGAACCGGACAGCATCTCGAAGGCCCAGAATCCAGAATTTTGACTGTATTGAAGCCATGGTTAATTGCGGGCCTCCATGTAGAGTCTTGATGTGTTCGTTGGCGATAACCAAATCGGTGAGTTGACTTTTTCGAGGAAGAATGACAGGGTGGATCTGGTCAATAGATACTCTTGCGTTCTGAATTCGCCCTCCAACTCTCATAATTCCAGTGTCATCTAGAAATGGCGTGAGTGGTAGAAGTTTACTAGTTGAAGACAGAGGTTTCAATCCCTTTAAGAGTCGAACTTCTTCATCGAAGGCATTGAGTTGGGTAACTCTTATCCAGTGATTGAGTGCTCTGGTAGTCTCAGTCTTGGTTAGTGGTCCCGTTTCTCGTTGTGATTTGGGCGTTCGTATGTTGGTGATAAATCGCTGGATATATGCTGTTACATGAATTAGAGTAGGCAACGATGAATATTGTGAGAGCAAGCTTTGGTCCAGTTTTCCATGTGTTACGATTGTGACTGGATTTCTTGCTTCAAGACTGCACTCCTCGGGTTCTGGTTTTGATGGATCGGTATCTGGCAGCTCTTTCCGAAGCCAATCTGGTCCGTGCCACCACAGTGGATGGCAGACAAGTTCTGAGGCCGTGACCCCACGGGAAGCACAGTCGGCTGGATTTAGAAGCCCAGAAACATGGTGCCATTGGATACCGGGACGAACGGATTGAACTTCTGATACTCTATTCGCAACGAACGTCTTCCAGCGTTGAGGAGGTGAATCTAACCATGCCAGAACAATTTGACTGTCGCTCCAGCCATGAACGTCGGGAATGGTCTTGCTAAGTGAATCTTGGGCCAGTACTATGAGTCTTGCAAGGAGTACTGTAGCGCAGAGTTCCAGTCTTGGCAAAGTAGTTTGCTTGAGGGGTGCAACTTTAGTTTTGGCAATCATAAGTTGTACGTTGATTAGTCCAGCATCATTGGTAGTCTTCATGTAAACTGCCGCGGCGTAGGCCTTCTCTGATGCGTCGCAAAAACCGTGCAAACTTGACCTTCTTGCATTTGGCTGACTGATATAGCGCGGGATTCGTAACTTCTCAATTGCAATCAAGTCCTCCCTGAAGGCGCTCCATTTGTTTGTAGTAGTCAAGGGTAGCTCGTCATCCCAATCGTTCTTCATCTGCCACATTTCTTGTAGTATCAGTTTCGCCCGAATGATAACGGGTGATACTAAGCCCAAAGGGTCGAATACCATTGCTGTATCTGATAGAATGGTTCGCTTGGAAGTCGTAGCTCTAGTCTTCGGTAAGTTGACAGAGAACGACAGGATGTCCGTGGCCGGTGTCCAATGAAGACCCAAGGTTTGTATTGACTCAGCGTTGGTAAGGTTCAAGGGAACTGCGATTTCTCGTAGCTCAGGTGATACTGCTTCCAAGACGGCTTCATCATTCGAGGCCCATTTCCGGAGAGGTAACCCAGCTTCACGTGTAGCTTGCAATAATTCTCCTTGTAATTTTAATGCGGATTCTGTGTCTTCGGCTCCAGATAGCAAGTCATCAACGTAGAAATCCTTAGCCAATGCATGAGCTGCCAACGGGTATTTGGTTTTAACGTCCTTGGATAATTGTTGCAAGGTTTTGGTTGCCAAGTACGGTGCAGAAGCTGTCCCATATGTCACCGTCAACAATTGATAGTCTTGTATAGTGTCTTCCTTCTGACGTCTCCAAAGAATTCGTTGATACTGTGTGTCTTCTGGTCGAATCAAGATTTGGCGATACATTTTCTCAATGTCTGCAGTGAGAGCCACGGCGTGAGTTCTGAATCGGAGTAAGAGATTTACAAGATCGTCCTGAAGTTTCGGGCCAACCAATAGTATATCGTTCAATGATTTTCCGCTTGATGTCTTCGCAGATCCGTCAAAAACGACTCGTAGTTTGGTGGTAGTGCTTCCTTCCTTGAAGACTGCATGATGAGGTAAGTAATAAGCATTCTTTATAGGAATTGACTCTGCTGGTACGCGTTCCATGTGATTCAATGCGAGGTATTCATCCATGAAGCTTCTGTACTTGTCATACATCTCAGGATTCGCTTGTAACCGCCGCTCAGTATGTTGGAATCGTCGTAGAGCTCTCGTTCTTGACTCTCCAAGAGATTCTTCCTTGTCCTTGATAGGTAGCTTCACGATATATCTTCCAGTAGGATCTCTACTATGGCTGTCATGAAACATTTCCTCGCAAATGATTTCTGATGCTGTGAAATTTGGTCTTGATCCAAGTTCTTCTAGTTCCCAGAACTTAGCAAGTTGGGTTTCAAGTTGGACATGAGCTACTTGAATTGAGGTTGTAGGAGAGGTTGCGCCTTGACATCCCAGTGGACCAGCAACTGCCCAGCCGAAGACGGTATTAAACGCTCCAGGACTTCCACGGTTTCCCACGAGTTTACCATCTAGAACTAGGTCCAAGTAAACATCAGCTCCTAATAAGATGTCAATGGAGCCAGGGATATGGAACGTCGGATCAGCCAACTGGACTCCCTTGATATGTGTCCAGCCTTGAGGATTGAACGCCAGGTTTGGCAACGCTGCTGTTACGTGGTTGAGTATTAGTGCTTGAATAGTGACATTGAAATTCGGCTCTGTATTGGAGTGAATCTTCAACATTGCTCCACCACGTGAATGACTTGTTCCTGTCCGACCAATTCCGCCAATTTTGATATGGTGACTGCTTCTTTGAAGTTGTAATTTCTGAGTGATTCTCTCAGAAATAAAACTTGCTTGTGATCCTGAATCAATTAGTGCTCTAACTGACCAAAGATGTCCATTCGCTGCTTGGACTTGGATGATTGCTGTAGGCAATATGACTTGTGATGCTACTTCGGCTTGTCGGGATACATGTGAGATGACATTAGTGTTTTGCTTGGCACTTGATGTTGACCCCATGTCATGCGATGGTTGATGTAGTAGGGTATTATGCTTTGAGTCACATTTTCGACATTTTCCTGATTTGCAGTCATTGTTCATGTGGTCGTTCTTCAGACAGTTGAAGCAGAGGGAATGTTTCTTGACGATGTTCCATCTTTCCTCGACAGTTGCCTTTAAAAGTGACGGACATTTGAATGCGTAGTGTGGCTGAGTGCAGATAGGGCACAAAACATCTCGAACAGCTCCATGATATGAATTGGTATTCCGTTTGGACGCTGATGCTGGGTTTCCCCGTACAGTCGTTGGTTGGGACGCGGCTAATGCTCTAGCCCTTTGCTCTAGGAAGATCGTCAACTCTTCGTAGGTTGGCAGTGTAGTACCCTTCAGTGAGAGTTCCCATTGTCGTCGAGACTCTTGATCGAGTTTCTCACCGACCACGTGAAGTAGGATTGAGTCCCAGTATTGTACAGTCGCCGCAATTAAAAACTTTCTCTCTCGCGACGTCTTGTTTCAATCATAAGCCGCAAATTATTTATCTGATACAATGGGTATAAAAAAACGTATCTTATATTGTTGTTTCAATAAATTTTTTACTAAGCGTTTTTTTTTCACTCTCCACTTTTCATTTCCAACTGCTAAATAGGGGGTTTTGAATGATTGGGATGATTTTAAAGAGAAGGTGAACAGTTGAGCATAGCTCGTCCGAATTACCGAATGACATTCCAGTAAAGGGAGAGTGATGTTAATTGCAATTTTCTGAATACACGTCCCCCACGGAATCAATGCCTTGAGCCATATTTTTATGGATAGAGATCCCCTTTAATGTTGCACAAATATATAATCAACAATTGTGGAATGAAACTTCAAATTTTCCTCCGGTGAAGATATGGCCACGGGTGCGACATTCTGTTCCACTATGGTTCGCAAATGCCAGGGGGTGGAGAATGATTTCTATCTAGATTAGTGGGCGATTCTTGATGTCAGTTTCAACATAAGTCTGCACGAACGTTTGGTTGAAAACGGCGCATTTCGGAGAGAACCATCTAGAAATTCAATGGCCAACCAATTCCCTCAATATGTCACCCATTGAAAACCGCTTGGTGGAGGAAATACAGGTTCACTGAAAAGGAGAATACCCACATTCAAAGCATAGCATGGGTCACAAAGTGGTGCCTACATTTGAGGAAGTGGTTGTGTTCATTGTATTCAACTAATTGGGATTCGCCATAACGAAGATGACGAACCTTTCTCAAGAAACACTTTATTTACAATGCGAAATTAGCATTATACTAAAGTTCCACTAGTCTTAGCAGTGTATCCGATGGCAAATTATGGTCTTTTTGAGAATCAATGGAATCTGCTGAGCTGCACGAAGTATTAAATCCTTGAAGGTTAAGTAAGGACGCAATGTAGAGTGTGTATATATTTTATTGAGAACTACCCAACCAACATAACAAGTTAAATAAAGAATAAAGACACTTTGCTAATTACTATCGAACATTTATTCTTAATTATGAACATGGTTAGGATAAATACATTTATGCGTTTTCATTTTTAATTTCATTATGTGATTAATATTTGATCATCTTACCGTTGGCGTTTACAACCTGTTGCATTCTCTGCGGCATTGATGAAAACAAATTGTTTATATAATCGGGCCGCTCACCAACCTCTTCCCATGCGGCCTGGATGATGGTGAAAACTTCGTCCTTATCATTGGGAATTATATTGTTCTGGGATACAATCCTTTTCATAATCGCCGCTTATGGTGAAAATGGGCGATTGACCGACAAACCAAGACCTGGAACTCAACGCCTTACCACTGCAGAAGAAGGCGACGTTATTGCTGCTCTTGTTGTGAATAATCCTACCACCACGGTTCGATCTGTAAAATCCATCATGGAATTGGAAGCGTCGGAAACAACGATTAGAAACCGATTACGTGACGTTGGGCTACACAGTCGTATCGCCGCGGAGAAGCCATATCTCAAACCAGAGCACGAACAAGAACGCCTAGCATTTGCGCGCGCTCACCTGCACTGGAGGAACGAATGGGATGAAGTTGTCATCAGCGACGAATCAACATTTTGTTCATCTACGGACCATCACGTAAGAGTGTGGAGAGAGAAAGGGACCCGATATGATGCGGCTAACATTCATTCAATCCGGAATAGCGGACGGTTTTCTGTGCCATTGTGGGGTTATATTTCAAAACATGAAATTGGCACCTTAGCACGAATAGAAGGGCACCTAAATTCCGATAAGTATATTGATGTATTGGAACATACGTTTTTCCCTCATGTTGTAGTCAATCATTTTCCGGACGGCAAATTTATATTTCAACAAGATAATTCGAGTATACACAAGTCACGTGCAACCATGGCGTATTTGAAGGAGAATCATCCGGAAATAGATCTAATTACCTGGCCAAGAAATTCACCCGACTTATCTCCAATCGAAAGCGTCTGGGCGATTATGAAAAGGATTGTATCCCAGAACAATATAATTCCCAATGATAAGGACGAACTTTTCACTATCATCCAGGCCGCATGGGAAGAGGTTGGTGAGCGGCCCGATTATATAAACAATCTGTTTTCATCAATGCCGCAGAGAATGCAACAGGTTGTAAACACCAACGGTAAGATTATCAAATATTAATCGCATAATGAAATTAAAAATGAAAACGCATAAATGTATTTATCCTAACCATGTTCATAATTAAGAATAAATGTTCGATAGTAATTAGCAAAGTGTCTTTATTCTTTATTTAACTAGTTATGTTGGTTGGGTAGTTCTCAATAAAATATATACACACTCTACATTGCGTCCTTACTTAACCTTTAAGGATTTAATACTTCGTGCAGCTCAGCAGATTCCATTGATTCTCAAAAAGACCATAATTTGCCATCGGATACACTGCTAAAACTAGTGGAACTTTAGTATAATGCTAATTTCGCATTGTAAATAAAGTGTTTCTTGAGAAAGGTTCGTCATCTTCGTTATGGCGAATCCCAATTAGTTGAATACAATGAACACAACCACTTCCTCAAATGTAGGCACCACTTTGTGACCCATGCTATGCTTTGAATGTGGGTATTCTCCTTTTCAGTGAACCTGTATTTCCTCCACCAAGCGGTTTTCAATGGGTGACATATTGAGGGAATTGGTTGGCCATTGAATTTCTAGATGGTTCTCTCCGAAATGCGCCGTTTTCAACCAAACGTTCGTGCAGACTTATGTTGAAACTGACATCAAGAATCGCCCACTAATCTAGATAGAAATCATTCTCCACCCCCTGGCATTTGCGAACCATAGTGGAACAGAATGTCGCACCCGTGGCCATATCTTCACCGGAGGAAAATTTGAAGTTTCATTCCACAATTGTTGATTATATATTAGTGCAACATTAAAGGGGATCTCTATCCATAAAAATATGGCTCAAGGCATTGATTCCGTGGGGGACGTGTATTCAGAAAATTGCAATTAACATCACTCTCCCTTTACTGGAATGTCATTCGGTAATTCGGACGAGCTATGCTCAACTGTTCACCTTCTCTTTAAAATCATCCCAATCATTCAAAACCCCCTATTTAGCAGTTGGAAATGGAAAGTGGAGAGTGGAAAAAAAACGCTTAGTAAAAAATTTATTGAAACAACAATATAAGATACGTTTTTTTATACCCATTGTATCAGATCAATAATTTGCGGCTTATGATTGAAACAAGACGTCGCGAGAGAGAAAGTTTTTAATTGCGGCGACTGTACCGGCTGGTTCAGAACCTTCAGTGCGCGAACACACTCCGCTGTAGTGTCAATCAATCGCCTCAGAGATGTTGATGACTCTTCCTTAATGCTTGTCTGGCCGAATAGGCGCCTTAAGTGAGCTTTGATGATTTCTCTGGTATTATTGAAACGGTTGAGAAGGATGTCCCAGGCTTCGGCGTAGTTTCCGTCTGTGACAGGTATTGACTGGATTAGTAATAGTGCTTCATTCCGTAATGTTGACTTTAGATACTGGAACTTTTGAGCCCCTGATAATAATCCATTGTTATGGACAGTAGCGCAGAACAGGTCGTGAAATGGTATCCACTCGACATAATTTCCTCCAAAGATAGGTAACTCTAACTTAGGCAACTTGATATCTGCAGCTGGTTGGGTATGTTGTTGCACCACAGGACCTTGACTGATTAGCGTAGTGAAGAAGATGACTAGAGTCTCCGTTCGAGTAACAAGATGATTGTATTCGTGCTCATGAACGTCGAAGTCTTCTGGTGAACACGTGACTGCAATGTCTTCATGAACAGTATCTAAGTCTTGGGTTAGAGTCTCGACCTTCGTCTGATACAGTGCTGCTGCGACTGGTGATATAGGTGAATTGTTATGATTGGCAATAATAGTTTCGAGTCTGGTGATCCGTCCCTTGATTATTCGCCTTTTGTTGAGGTAATTGTCCATACTGTTTGGTTATCTACTTGTTGAATTTCGAGAATACGTTACTGCTTCCCACGATATTCAGATGAGCTGGTGTCTTCAATTAACTTGTAAGGTTACTTGATGGATGACATGTGTATCCGGCTCGACGGACCATAAAATGTTCGCGACAGTAAACGTAAACTTAATAACAACCGAGAGTAAAATATCAAACTGAGTATATTTTCAAAACAGCGTCAAAGGAATTAACTATACATTATTACATCATAACAATAACTGACTGATCGTAATACATTTCAATTGCGTTATATAGTAGCTTAAAAAACATGTTGCTGGGTAAAAAATGAGCTTGTTCAATTTATGTCTACACTTAAGTCGGCGTAAAAAACCTTGTTTAAAAATTTGTAGTTTTTTCTAGTCAAGCTCCCAAACAGGGCTCTAGCATTGATAGTAGATCCTGGCACTAGTGAACAAATTTGAGGATTTTTTGCCGCTTCCCACGCGCCTACACTACTGAGAAAAAAATTGGTCGAGTTCCAAAACAATTTCTTACCCCCTTCCCCTCAACCTAAAGCCACGGAACACGGACGCGAGTGCTGGAATCTAGTTCGGCCGTCTACCACCGCGAGCGTCTCACGTTTTGGAGGGAAAACTCAGAAACCGCTACTAGAGGGCCAACCGTTCTTGTGTTATCAAGAATATTCACTTTCGCCGAGTGAAGAATTTGGTTAGCTCAGTACTTCTGGTCTCATCTCACTTCTGATAATAATAATAATAATAATAAGCCTTTTCGATGTAACTAAAGGCCCTTTTCAGACGATACAAGTTTTTGACTCACTCATTTAGATGAGTCAACTTGAGTTGAGTAAATTAGTTGGGTTGTACGTCTGAACAGAAGCTTTACAAGTTGAACGACCAAATTAAAAATTTATCACTTACACAACTTTTTGACCCATCTAGTTGAGTCAAAAGTTGTATCGTCTGAAAAGGCCTTCAGAGGGAAACACGGCGATAAAACTCTGCCTTCCATCTCGCTTTTTGGTGCATGCGCTGTAGGTTTTTTGTGTCATGACAGTGCTCAATACTGTGTCCCAATACTGAGGGTTTTCTACCCGTTTTTCACATCTAAAAGGTCAATAGGGAGTGGGCAAAGGGGTGAAAATCTCCTCTACTAAGCATCAGACCCTCACTTAGCCAATCAGGAGCCTTCCCCAATTACACTTTCATTCTGTGAAGTTTTCCGCCATTTTGGTGGAAAGGGGAGGAGCCATTTTAAGCCACACCTCTCTGAAACCTATTGGATTTCGTAGACCTTATTTTGAACAATCCAATTAGCAAAAGAAAATAGAAGAGAGTATAATACTTGGGTCAAAATTTATCTTTAGCCCTGCTTTCTACCCCCTCCCGCCCTCCTAAAATTTCAAGTAGCCAATCAGGGGGCTAGAGGTGTTCTCTTGCAATAAGCAGTAACTAGACTCCCAGCAACTGTGAGCCGTGAATTATTTGTTGCTCAATAATAGGTCTAAAACTATTGTGTTTGGGCCAAACCATTAATAATAATAATTATAATAATCTAAGCTTAGTCTATGAAGGGATTTCCACACTAAGCCTGTGGCTTATTTACAGGTGGGTCCCTTTCCAGTGCATAGAGGGGTGGTGGCTAGCCCCTATGCCACAGCTAACCTACAGCGCCCTATACTAACTATTACCGTTAACCTCTGCAAGTTTTGATGGAAAGGAGAAACAGGGTTAGACCGCGGAGGAAAACTCCTTTTAACAGATCGGGCTATTCATTTTGACGGCATCGGAATACGTTTAAGTATCCCTTGAATGAAAAGGTTGAGGTTGAAGTTAAATATTAATGTTCGAGCAACTTTTGTAATCAGCTTTTTGAAAATATTTCCCTCAGGCCAAGATTATTTATCTGAATGGAAATTAATTTTAAAGAACCGTATTTTTTTGGTTTTTTTTTTAATTTAATGAAATCTTTTAATGTGGAGCGATCGACTTCATTCGTTTACTATCCTTTTTCATAATTACAATTTAAAGCGATAGTCTTTACTAAGTAAGAAGTGGTTAGGAACGTTAATGTTCATTTATTCATTTAGTAGCTGAGACACCTGGTGTTTTCCGGGTGTTTTAATTGGCTTAATGCCAGCAAGTGTTTCCTGCCTATGTACCACAATAATGCACTTTTCTATTGGTTGCTAGCAATCTATGTATACCACCATGGAATAGTATCACATTAGACATAGAATCATTTGCTGCAATTTTAAAGGGATTTTCGTTCCCAATCCAAGAAAATTACTCCATAGAAAATGCCACTGAAAACTCTTTCGCCCCCTCAAAATTAAATATTAATGCGCATGATCTTTATTGTTTTTAAATAACTAACATTTTTACAACATTTAATTTTAATTGGGTGATTATCCTTTCGTTAAAAGAGAGGTTCACCTCCGTTCCAACCTAGAGATGAACTTACCAAATTACTTAAATGAATAGTGTGTTTCAAATATCAACAATGCAGTTTTGGTTCAACTTGGAAAGTAACGAATTGTGACAAAATATCATAGAACAATTTCGACTCAAATCGTTCAATGAACAACCCCACCCCTAAATTATGCTAGACCTTTCATAAACACTCTGCATAAAGCAAAACCATACACTGAAATTGTTTAGAATACAGATTTCTGAAATCCGAGAAAAAAAATCACATGTAAATTAAGATGTGTCATATATTTTGGTAAGCTCTGTTTTACATGAATTGATGAATTGTGCCGATTGAACACTGACTAGTAGTACAAGCCGAGTAGTTTATTTGTCGGCGTCGTAAAACTATCGGCGTTAAATGTATGTAAAGTTTCCTGGTGTTAGATTCGGAATTGCGCGGAGTGACCTCCGGCCTACGTGACCGCCTTTTCTTCCCTATATCGCTCGTTAAAAAACCAAAACGGAAGATCCAGATCTCTCAAGGAGGGAAACATTTATTTTATCTCGTAGAGATTAGAAAAAAAAAATTAAAAAAAAACCTAGAAAAAAGTAATTTGTAGAGTAATATAGAAAGTGGAAAAGTGAATCTGTCATTTGTTACAAGGAGTTTCCCGCAACCATAAAAAACCTAACACCGTTACGCCCACCCTAGAAGTAATTTAGAGAATGCAGAGGTTTATTACTGTCAACTTGGCGAGGGAAGTATGCCGTAGAAATAATTTAGAGAATGCAGAGGTTTATTACGGTTAACTTGGCGAGGGAAGTATGCCGTAGAAATACTTTAGAGAGTGCAGAAATTTATTACGGTTAACTTGGAGAGGGAAGTATGCCGTAGGAATAATTTAGAGAATGCAGAAGTCTATTACTGTCAACTTGGCGAGGGAAGTATGTCGTAAAAATACTTTAGAGAATGCAGACGTTTACCACTGTCAACTTGGCGAGGGAAGTATGCCGTAGAAATAATTTAGAGAATACAGAAGTTTATTACTGTTAACTTGGAGAGGGAAGTATGCCGTAGAAATACTTTAGAGAATGCGGAAGTCTATTACTGTCAACTTGGCGAGGGAAGTATGCCGCAGAAATACTTTAGAGAATGCAGAAGTTTATTACTGTTATCATGGCGAGGGAAGTATGTATGGTGTATCAGTTCTTTCCTAAGTTCATAAGATATGTCCCTTAAGTTTGTCCAGGGAAGAACTTAATTTTAGAAGCAGGAATGGAGAACAGAGTAATCTGGGCGCTTCAAAGTCCCGAACCCCCTTCCACGGGACGGGGGTGTGTGAAAAAAGAGGCGTGAGGGTCATAGCGACAAAGGTAAAAAGGAATTACGTATATTTCGCCGTCCCCGTCAGCAACGTCATCAAAACGTACTTTAAGTGAGCCAATAAGATAATTTCAACTTTTCGTACGTTTTGGATGGAGGGGCGAATCCATACTGGGTGGTCTATGAATCGGACTGAAGTAAATACTAACCGTTCTCCATTCCTACTTCGAAAATTAAATCTACCCCTGGTTACAAACTGGTGATTGTCATGAAGTGACGTAGGTAAAGCTTTGATATTATGATAGAATACATCCTTAGCCTTCATCTAAGTAACAAATACACGCTGGATATCAGAACACAAAAGAACAGACAGACGAAATACAAATTGATCATTTTATTCAATTTCTTTTTTAATTTTCTTTAAGGGTGGTTGGTACAAATCACAGCCATTATTGGAACTATAATTTCGTTTCTTGGTGAGCAAACTTTGAACCATTTCCCAGTCTTGATGTTTGCTCGTGTAATTGTGCAAATCAAATTGCTGGTACAAGGGCCAACCAAAAGTGTCCGATTTTAGAACTTCTTCCGACGTTGATAATTCTTGAGCGATCACTCTTTTGGACTTTATCGAAGCGTTCTTCCAAATAAGACGCAAACATTCGCTCCCGTGCATTTTCGTCGCTAAATCGCTGACTAAAAATGGCTGAAATAGTTTCACGTTACCTTAGTTCTAATTGAGAAGTAATTCTAATTAATTAGTATGAATCGGAAAGGTAATTATCTAATTAAAATTTAATTATATTTAGGATTAACTAATTAGCCAATTGGATTTTCAATTAATCTTTTACGCCAATTTGTTGTAAAAAAATCGAGGAATTAACTCTTGATTCTTCTATTTGAATATGAAAAAGCCTTATTATATCGATGAGGAAACCTTAGTGCTACTCTAAATTTTTCAGCTCCTCAAATATGAGAGAATACTAGTACTAGTAGAAAATTTCGTAGTTCGCAACTGCCCCATTTCGAAATTTCGACTGTTTTACCTACTCGAATTAATAGTAGTGCGCATGTATTTACTACTCAGGAGTCCATTATAGGAACTGTGGCAAGAAAATGAAGAAATGAGACAAATTTTAACATGACGGAAGGCTCGAGGCTTGTCTCATTTTTGGCTTCCGTACCCGTTTTTCAATGGCATTAAAACATTAAACTTTGCATTACCAAAGTACTAAATCCATGGGCACTTTCAAACTTTTATATTTACTTATGGTTTCTTTTTACCTTAATTAGAAAATAGTAATTCTAATTAATTAGTTTGATAAATAAATGTCTAATTTCTAATTGAATTGAATTAGTTCATAAATATTTCCCTAATTGCTAATTGGCTAATTAATTAGTTCATAAATATTTCCCTAATTGCTAATTGGCTAATTAATTAGTTCATAAATATTTCCCTCATTGCTAATTGGCTAATTAATTAGTTCATAAATATTTCCCTAATTGCTAATTCTAATTCAATTAGTTGTCAGCTAATTAGCACAGCTCTGAATTTAAAAAGACTCGGTTTACCTTGAGTGTCGTGATTAGGCGATCTTCGTCTTCATCAGTGAAAAATGGACATTTGAAAATGGCCTCGTAAATAGGATAGGACATATTCCAGCGGGCCATTTGGATAAGACACTTTTCGGGCATGCTCAGTAGGCTCTTCAAAATCTACCGCAATTACAGTTCACCATAAGCTTAAAAGATACGTTACGTAAGTATGTCCTACACTTCGTAATGCTAGAAACTTTACTGAGAGCTAGCTCGAGAACGACGGAAGCGAGAATTGAAGTCCTACACTCGGTTTTAGTCTGTACTAAGCCTTTGACAGCGCCTCATTAGGCGTCGCTTTACTCGAGTCTATGACGTTTCACCTACGTCACTTCGTAATGCTAGGGAGTTTACTGAGAGCTAGCTCGAGAACGACGGAAGCGAGAATTGAAGTCCTACACTCGGTTTTATTCTGTACTAAGCCTTTGACAGCGCCTCACCAGGCGTCGCTTTACTCGAGTCTATGACGTTTCACCTACGTCACTTCGTAATGCTAGGGAGTTTACTGAGAGCTAGCTCGAGAACGACGGAAGCGAGAATTGAAGTCCTACACTCGGTTTTAGTCTGTACTAAGCCTTTGACAGCGCCTCACCAGGCGTCGCTTTACTCGAGTCTATGACGTTTCACCTACGTCACTTCGTAATGCTAGGGAGTTTACTGAGAGCTAGCTCGAGAACGACGAAAGCGAGAATTGAAGTCCTACACTCGGTTTTAGTCTGTACTAAGCCTTTGACAGCGCCTCACCAGGCGTCGCTTTACTCGAGTCTATGACGTTTCACCTACGTCACTTCGTAATGCTAGGGAGTTTACTGAGAGCTAGCTCGAGAACGACGGAAGCGAGAATTGAAGTCCTACACTCGGTTTTAGTCTGTACTAAGCCTTTGACAGCGCCTCACCAGGCGTCGCTTTACTCGAGTCTATGACGTTTCACCTACGTCACTTCGTAATGCTAGGGAGTTTACTGAGAGCTAGCTCGAGAACGACAAACGAGAATTGAAGTCCTAAACTCGGTTTTAGTCTGTACAGGGTCTGTACTAAGCCTTTGACAGCGTTTCACCCTACGTCACTTCATGACAAGCTCTCAGTAAGCATTGACAAACTTATAGAACATATCTTATGAACTTATGGTTTACTTATGAAGAAAACTAGCCTAAAAACTGAATTGAAACAAACTTACCTTGAGTGGTTTTTTGAACTGCAACATGTACTGAACAATTTGAGCTCACGCATTAACAACAATCAATTGCGAAACCTTCCGCTTGTGAAATAGTTCCCAGTTTTGCATATTTATAATTAAAGGGGCGATATCATTCCGCCGTTCTTCCGGATCGTGGCATTGCAGTAATTGCATCATTGCCTTGTAAAAATTTTAAATTAAACAAATATGGCTTGTTAATCCTAGAAAGGGTTCGTAAAGCAGCTGTCTGCTTCTTCGAAGTGACGCTTTCAAAAACCGTGACGTCAAATCAATTATGAGGTAATAGGGGCAAGGATAATGGGGGGATGCGTAATCTGAGAGTAATCGGAGCGCGCTAACTGTGGAACTGCTTAGGTCCAGTGGGACGCGAGAAAAAGGGTGTTGAATACTCGGAAAAATGGCGGACGGTCTACGACACGCGAGAAAATGGGTGTGGAATACTCGGGAAAATGGCGGACGGTCTACGACACGCGAGAAAATGGGTGTGGAATACTCGGGAAAATGGCGGACGGTCTACGACACGAGAGAAAATGGGTGTGGAATACTCGGGAAAATGGCGGACGGTCTACGACACGCGAGAAAATGGGTGTGGAATACTCGGGAAAATGGCGGACGGTCTACGACACGCGAGAAAATGGGTGTGGAATACTCGGGAAAATGGCGGACGGTCTACGACACGCGAGAAAATGGGTGTGGAATACTCGGGAAAATGGCGGACGGTCTACGACACGAGAGAAAATGGGTGTGGAATACTCGGGAAAATGGCGGACGGTCTACGACACGCGAGAAAATGGGTGTGGAATACTCGGGAAAATGGCGGACGGTCTACGACACGCGAGAAAATGGGTGTGGAATACTCGGGAAAATGGCGGACGGTCTACGACACGCGAGAAAATGGGTGTGGAATACTCGGGAAAATGGCGGACGGTCTACGACACGCGAGAAAATGGGTGTGGAATACTCGGGAAAATGGCGGACGGTCTACGAAACGCGAGAAAATGGGTGTGGAATACTCGGGAAAATGGCGGACGGTCTACGACACGCGAGAAAATGGGTGTGGAATACTCGGGAAAATGGCGGACGGTCTACGACACGCGAGAAAATGGGTGTGGAATACTCGGGCAAATGGCGGACGGTCTACGACACGCGAGAAAATGGGTGTGGAATACTCGAAAAAATGGCGGACGGTCTACGACACGCGAGAAAATGGGTGTGGAATACTCGGGCAAATGGCGGACGGTCTACGACACGAGAGAAAATGGGTGTGGAATACTCGGGAAAATGGCGGACGGTCTACGACACGCGAGAAAATGGGTGTGGAATACTCGGGAAAATGGCGGACGGTCTACGACACGAGAGAAAATGAGTGTGGAATACTCGGGAAAATGGCGAACGGTCTACGACACGCGAGAAAATGGGTGTGGAATACTCGGGAAAATGGCGGACGGTCTACGACACGCGAGAAAATGGGTGTGGAATACTCGGGAAAATGGCGGACGGTCTACGACACGCGAGAAAATGGGTGTGGAATACTCGGGAAAATGGCGGACGGTCTACGACACGCGAGAAAATGGGTGTGGAATACTCGGGAAAATGGCGGACTGTCTACGACACGCGAGAAAATGGGTGTGGAATACTCGGGAAAATGGCGGACGGTCTACGACACGCGAGAAAATGGGTGTGGAATACTCGGGAAAATGGCGGACGGTCTACGACACGCGAGAAAATGGGCGTGGAATACTCGGGAAAATGGCGGACGGTCTACGACACGAGAGAAAATGGGTGTGGAATACTCGGGAAAATGGCGGACGGTCTACGACACGAGAGAAAATGGGTGTGGAATACTCGGGAAAATGGCGGACGGTCTACGACACGCGAGAAAATGGGTGTGGAATACTCGGGAAAATGGCGGACGGTCTACGACACGCGAGAAAATGGGTGTGGAATACTCGGGAAAATGGCGGACGGTCTACGACACGCGAGAAAATGGGTGTGGAATACTCGGGCAAATGGCGGACGGTCTACGACACGCGAGAAAATGGGTGTGGAATACTCGGGAAAATGGCGGACGGTCTACGACACGCGAGAAAATGGGTGTGGAATACTCGGGCAAATGGCGGACGGTCTACGACACGAGAGAAAATGGGTGTGGAATACTCGGGAAAATGGCGGACGGTCTACGACACGCGAGAAAATGGGTGTGGAATACTCGGGAAAATGGCGGACGGTCTACGACACGAGAGAAAATGAGTGTGGAATACTCGGGAAAATGGCGGACGGTCTACGACACGCGAGAAAATGGGTGTGGAATACTCGGGAAAATGGCGGACGGTCTACGACACGCGAGAAAATGGGTGTGGAATACTCGGGAAAATGGCGGACGGTCTACGACACGCGAGAAAATGGGTGTGGAATACTCGGGAAAATGGCGGACGGTCTACGACACGCGAGAAAATGGGTGTGGAATACTCGGGAAAATGGCGGACGGTCTACGACACGCGAGAAAATGGGTGTGGAATACTAGGGCAAATGGCGGACGGTCTACGACACGAGAGAAAATGGGTGTGGAATACTCGGGAAAATGGCGGACGGTCTACGACACGCGAGAAAATGGGTGTGGAATACTCGGGAAAATGGCGGACGGTCTACGACACGAGAGAAAATGAGTGTGGAATACTCGGGAAAATGGCGGACGGTCTACGACACGCGAGAAAATGGGTGTGGAATACTCGGGAAAATGGCGGACGGTCTACGACACGCGAGAAAATGGGTGTGGAATACTCGGGAAAATGGCGGACGGTCTACGACACGCGAGAAAATGGGTGTGGAATACTCGGGAAAATGGCGGACTGTCTACGACACGCGAGAAAATGGGTGTGGAATACTCGGGAAAATGGCGGACGGTCTACGACACGCGAGAAAATGGGCGTGGAATACTCGGGAAAATGGCGGACGGTCTACGACACGAGATAAAATGGGTGTGGAATACTCGGGAAAATGGCGGACGGTCTACGACACGAGAGAAAATGGGTGTGGAATACTCGGGAAAATGGCGGACGGTCTACGACACGCGAGAAAATGGGTGTGGAATACTCGGGAAAATGGCGGACGGTCTACGACACGCGAGAAAATGGGTGTGGAATACTCGGGAAAATGGCGGACGGTCTACGACACGCGAATCACGTAAACCGCCCGCCATTTTTCTGAGTATTCTTCCTTCATTCTAAATAAATACTGGGAAATTGTTTTAAAGAAATAGTAAGTATAATTACTTCGGTAAATTCTTTCTGGCAACACTTGAGATTTTTGCACATTAAGGCCACCTTGCTGAAAATCGTGAAAGACCGATGCTCCAAAATTTCTCCAAAGTTTGGCGCCATTATGTCGAAAATCTTCGTTAGCTACGTTGCGACATAATTACTACATCAATTTATGAATATAATAGGCACAAAACTACGGAATTTTAATCAATCAGAACTCGTTCACTATTGCGAAGCTAAAACTACCCTTTGCCAAACTTAACCGTCCAGTGAACCCCGCCCCTCGATTGTAGGAGTATCTACTGCCGATTCTTTAGACTAAACTGCAGCCGAAACTCGCTTCAAATGCAGTAGAAAACATTACCTCGTATGGGTAGGAGAGCTTGTTATTGTAGGTAACTAGCTAGGTATGACGAAGGCAAATTGGTAACTTACTTCCTCTCTGCTGTTGCAAGTGGTGATGATTTTTTGAGCAATGTAATTGCCCCTAGAATTGGCGCACATCTGGGCGAATTGTTTCACAAAATGGTTTCTCCACAACCATTGGCGAGTTTCGACACTAGCAACTTCCACCATCCTCTCGACAACAAACGAGGCGTTTTCGTGATGGAAAACCGCAGAAATTGCACTTGGACAAAAGCGTACATCGGAGTTATTGGCAAAATGGATCTCTTCTCGAACCATAAGTTTATACGATGTGTTACATAAGTATGACCAGAAGTATATAATACTTCTCTTCGAGAGAAGTGTACCACAAAGCGGGGTAAGTGTAACGTCATTCTTCCGAACATCGGAACATTTGGAGCAAGGTTACAAAACCGAATCACATACGCGATAAATAGTTCCCTCATCATTAGTCTATTAGCGTTAAACTATTTGGCAAGATGTACTTGTGGATTTTTGTCTCACCCCAAGACGAGGTTAGGGAGTTGATTGCCGAGGATTTTGTACCAAACAGTTATAGAACTCACCTTACGGTGCGATGCCCGTGTGTAGTGATGAGCGGGAGAGCAAACACAAAGGGTGAGCCTGGGAAGACTGACGTTACTTAACTAATGTATTAAGAGGATACAGAGTGGCATCCTTCTTCCATTATCCCCTTCTGGTATGACCTATACAGTTCGTAATGCTAGAGACTTACAGCTAGAGCTAGTTCTAGGGAGAACGACGGAAGCGAGAGAGAATTGACTACAGTTCATCTAGTCCTAATTAGTCTGTGTACTAAGCCTTTGACAGCGCCTCACTAGGCGTCGCTTGAAAAGAATCTATGGACTACCTAGGTTAATTCATGACGAGCTCCAATTTGTAACCAGTGACAAACTTAGGCAGCAACATATCTTATGAACGTATGCTTGAACTAAATGAACGATATTTGCCGAACACCGAATGTTATGGCTGACGGAAGTAATAGCCCCTTCGAAAACGTTTTGAAAAAATGTTCTTAATCTGAGTTAGTTCAGTTCTTCCTACAAACTGGATGTAGTTTCCCCGCATAGCCTAGTTCAAAACCTAGATATGACGTTTTTTAGCTCCAAGTGCGCATGCGCGAAGAACTTAAACAACAAGATACACAAGGCAGTCAAACTTTTTGGAAGGGGCTATTAGTGTACTAAAATGTTGAACTATGAAACTTGAAGGGTGTACAATATATCTTACCAGGAATAGGCCTACATAGATTTTTTTCTACTTGTAATCTTTAACTGGTCATTTTTGGGGATTGTATTAAAGGGGAGTGGGTGTAGAAACCGTCATTATTGACGTCATGCATAATGTATATAGTAATAACGATTTTAGTCTTACTCTGTTTCGGGCTTGGTAAATGTGGCATTGGCAATTTTCTTGGTTAATCGGGAATTCAACTTGCTCTTAGTCCCTTTCAAAATCAACAGAAGAATTTGAATGACGGGCGCGCTGCTTTCTGACGTCACCATTTCTGTCAGCGGAAGAAAGTCACCATATTGGTGGACATTTAAGTAGGGTTTCTCAAAGTTTTCATAGTTGAGTGTTCACATCTTTTGCCCGATTATGATGGGTTTTATGTTCGATTTTGATTGGAAAATGTTCAAAGTTATGGTTTATTTAAGGGTTTTAAGGATGGCCCCTTAATTAGCATTGCGCTTTCAGATTCTTTACTTAAATTTCTAAGGGGTCATCCGTAAAACTTGCAATGTTCATAACTTGTTTAGGGTCATGGAACATTTTCGACTCGTAGAATTCCCACCATTTTTGGAACCCCTTTTTATACTGTATAATCTAAGCCTTGCCTATGAAGGGATGTGCACGCTAAACGTGTGGCTTGTTATCACGTGATGTGTGTCTCTTTACAATGCATAAAGGGGTTTGACACATCTTTCCACGTCATATGTATTTGTAGGCCTGTAATGACTATAAAACTACCACGTGGTACACTCTTTTTTGGGGTATTACGTCTATTTGTTGTATGATCCCTAATTACGATTTAAAGGTGATGTGAAAAGTCTCACGACTAGAGATGTGTTGGAAATTTACGGTCGTAACTCACCGGTAATTTACCAAATATCACCGTAAATTACTAGAGATGGGCCGATACCAGTTTTAACCGATACCGATATTATTCGATACTCGGGAAACCGATACGTACCGATACCGATATTTTACCCGATCCTTCGAATAAACCGATATTAAACCGATTCCGATATATTAACCGATATCAATAAGAAAATAGATGCTATAATATAGGTTGTAGAGATGGGCCGATACCGATCCCATATCGATATCGGTACCGATAATTGACTTTAAACGATATATCGGTATTGGTTGAAAATGAACCGATATTTTTCACTAAAAAATATCGGGTAGAAATATCGGTTCATTTTTAACCGATACCGATATATCGGTTCATTTTTAACCGATACCGATATATCGGTTAAAGTCAAATTTCGGTACCGATACCGATATGGGATCGGTATCGGCCCTTCTCTATAAATTACCGTATCTTTTCAATGATAATATTCTGGTAAATTACCAGTTTCCAAATTTAGGCGCTGCAAAGATTGTCGTAGCTACTAACATTTTGTAATTGTATGGGGGTAAAAGGGGGCGGGGTCTGGGGTCACAAAGGCTCTTACCTGTTAGTTTATCACTTGTCATGATGCTCTTAGTAAACTTATTGAACAATTTAACAAAAGACTCTGGAATAGCGTTCCACCATTTACTCTTTCGATCTGGGAATTAGAAGAATAACAACAGTCTGTTAAAAATTAAATAACAATCCATCTTCTTCCCGATGCGTCTGCTGAGGCTTAACGCCCGTTTTTAGTTTTTTACAATATATTTTCGACTCAGAAGCAGACGACGCCTTATTTTATACCAGATATACCTATAGAGTGCTGTCAGAAGCGCCGGTGTGACTTCACCCATGCTGTTTTCCCATAAAGAAAAAACGGTAACTGTCATGGCCGCCCATTGCTAAAGGCAGACTCGTGACGTTTAACCTTGGATCTGACGTCACAACTGACAGCACTCTATTTAAATCGCGTGATAAGCCGAACGCGAGCTTAAACTAAAGCTATAAATGGAACACGGAAAATCCCAGAGCAGAAAATGCAATAAGCAAAAGTCAATAGTAAATACCTAGATTTTGCGTCTGCATGAATTTCTTGACATTCCGAATGATATCCGGTTCGCAACTTCTCCCGCAAAGAACCAACACGAGTGTACGTATCACGTACGTGCTGTTTGTTTCGTGAAGAATGAAGTATTCTAGATTCTCCAAACAGAATTCGGCGATTCGCGTTACCCAGTTTTCAAAATACGCGTAATCATCTTGGGAAAGTTTCAGTTCAGTGCGCGTTTGGATCATGCGCAAAGACAAGACTAGAAGTGCCTGCGTGACGTGTGTGGCGCCCAGATCGACGCAAATCACGTACAAGTCTTTGATGTAATGTTCCATGAATCTGCGCACTAGAGACACGTTTTTAGCCTTGGAGAATGTCTGGACTAAACATTGACCGCCGATTTTCGTTGTCGATACGAAGTACTCGTGACCGTGGATTTGTGGCAGAATGTTACAATGGATTGTTTCTGCGGGAAAATTGCGTAATGGGAGTTTGAATAAAAACCCTGTCAGCCAGCCGGCCGGCCGGCCGGAGTCAGACCATTACTTTTGCGCTCCATACCGCGCGCAAAAGTAAAAACGCCGATTTGATTATTATTTTTTTTTTTTAATTTTCCCTAATTTATTTTAATTTCCACATTTAACTTCTAGACAAATTACTAAGCCCTAGTAGTTCTATTTCAAGCCCTGGTTTAAATCTTAACATTTTGAACTCCATATGGTCATGGTGACATTTTTAAAAGTGATTTAAATGTTCCGTTCGCATTAGCATCGCAATGAAAGTAAATTTTAACATACCTTGTAGTTCTTCATCCTCATTTGCGTAAAGTAACTGCTCAATAGCGCATGATAATAATTTTTTGGCTCTGTGACTTAGTGAGGGAAGTGTTTCATCGTCCCAGACAACTTGAATGGGGAATTCCAGACCTAGCTGTTGAGTTAAATCGTTGCCATCATATTTTTCTGGGGGTTTTTGGAATGACCTTTTCTTTTTTTGTTGTTTTTTTCGTCTATTTTTACGTAATTCTCTGTAACCACCTTCTCTAACCCATTGTTTTCTGAGCAGTTTCTTCTGCTCTTTGCTTATGACATCGCTTGTTTGTGAAATTTTATCATCATTTGGCACTTCGCTCTTAATAACTACCGACTCGTCCATTTTTAATTTTATCTAATCCAATTAATTCTGCAAACAAACATTATCAGCCTTAATTAGCGGCAAACTGACGGAAGGGGGGGAGAGGCTGTTGATTTTTCGACACGTGCTTTTTACAGCAGATTCAGTAGCAGACGACCCAGTCAAAAGTCTCGGCCGGCACCAGTCTGGGTCCTGGGAGCACGGCTGGGAGTGGGAAATAGCACACTACCCCTGGTCCAAAACCAGTTTATTAACTGATTGGACTAGTTTTTTTAACTCTAGAAGGGGGGGTTACTGGTCCTCGGGACCAGTTTAATAATTGCAAATCTATAGGAAAACAAAGGCTGGGACTAGACTCCACAAGGGATCGTACGTTCGTAAATCGTAACTCATTCTCTGTCTTATCCCATCTTAAAAATCCCCATCTTCCCCGGTTTTATAGCAGACGATTGGTAACATGCTTTCGCCGGTTTGTTTACTTTACACCTCATTATCGCGAGTTTAAATTTATCATAATTAACGTTTAAGTTTAATTAAAGATTAAGTTAAATAACTTGATGAACGTTTAAATGTTTCAAACTGGATCTTTTAAAATAGTGTAAGCATTATACAAGGGAAATGTATCATTGTGAAAGACAGGCCAATGAAAATAATCATAAGGTGGGAGTTCTGGCCAATGAAAGCGCGCGTCTCAAAGGGAGCTAACAAGTTCCCAGTGTGGGAAATAAGGCGGTGGCACAGGGCAAATGACCAGTTTAAAAATTAAATCGGAGGGGGGTCAGTGGTCCACAGGACCACTAAGAAAATACAAGGGTTTCCAAGTTCCAGACAAAAGCTAATATATTTTAACTATCCACTTCTTCAATTTAGCAGACAACGCACCCTGGTCAGTGGTCATGGACCAGTTTATTTATTCCAGGCCAGAGGGGTCGCTGGCCTAATGTTCAGTTAAAAAAGAATCCTTATTTCCCACCCTGCTAACAACTGGCTTGGGGGAAGAGATGGTCTGACGTCACGCAGCCCCTCTCTGGTTGGCATTTTTGCGCGTAGAATACTATTTCCAACCATTAGGGGATAAAACTCCAGTAAGAGATAGAACAGGGTGTGTTGTTTCAGGGTCAGGACTGTTATCTCCCTATTGCAATTTTGTCTATGAATCCTATAGGGAGCTAACAGTTCTGACCTTAGAACGTCACACCCTTCTATCCCTTACTGGAGTTTCATCCCCCTAACGGTTGGAAACAGTATTCTACGCGCAAAAATGCCATCTAGAGGGGGGGGCTGCGTGACGTCAGACTAACTCTTCCCCATAGCCAGCTGTTAGCTCCCTATTGGTGCAATTTCCGATTTTTTCAAAAGTTCATTTGAAAATATAAAAACACGGCGTTTGGGAAACACTGGTGTATGTTGAAGTTTAATTAATAAATTGCAACTTCTTGGCGCGACGGGTTGTGTTTTGAACACTGGCGGTTTCGAAACACGGACACAGTTTGAAACAGATTTCCCATGTCACAACGAGGCATGCCGGCATTAAACTAATGCTGAGGATGCTGAGCAACATGCGCATTTCGCTCTCCTTATCGGCGGAATCTCCGTCGTCGATGTGGTTCTCCGCCGTGACGCATTTTGTGTTCAGCCACGAAAAGGCTAGGAGCAAAGGCACTCAGCGTTGCCCGCTAGCCCGTCGGGACATTTTTTATTACTGTTCACGCGGTCATTATTCCATAAAGAAGGGTTTTTAAGTTTTTGGCCGCCATTTAAAAAGATGGCAACAAATTGAACCCGAAAAACCATTCAGCCCGTCTATAGGTTGCCAGTGTACTAAATATTTGTGAAATCGGTTGAAACGCGCGGGCTTTGTTGCATGAAGTTTTTACATTTGTGGGCGCCATTTTTTAAGATGGCGGCGAATTGGAAAAATCTTTCTTAGTACGCGCCTACTACTTTTAAGTAACGTTCCTGCAAAGTTTCAGCTTTCTAGGGCAAGCGGTTTGGGCTGGGCGTTGATTATCAGTCTGTCAGGACTTTGATTTATATAGATATAGATGGACTAATAATAATAACTAGGCTTTGTCTATGAAGGGATTTCTACACTAAGCCTGTGGCTAGTTTACAGGTGGGTCCCTTTACATTGCATAGAGGGGTGGTGGCTAGCCCCTATGCCACAGCATACTAACTAATGGAAAGGAGAAACCGGGTTAGACCGCGGAGGAAAACTCCTTTACAGCGTCTCTTCTCGAGCCTGTATCGCTTGAGATACAAAACGACTCGGGTTCTTTCTTGGTTGCTTGTGGCACAGGAATTTAGGCTTCTCGTTCGACACTGGCGCATCATGTTTCCTTCGTTGACTCCGCTTCCAGGGCGTTCGGTACATTCCTCATCTAGATATGGTAACGGTACATTGGTATGTAGGTCCTTCCGCGCTGATGCCTCCGATGTGGGTAACTCCTCTGGCGCTTCCAATTGCGGGAAGGTATTCGGCCCCTTCATGGTGGTGATACTGAGGAACCTCTCCTCCGATGTCATAAAGTATGAGGGTTATAAAACAAGAAATATGAACTGATGTATTAAGGCCAAGTTTAGAGTCTAATAAGTAATAATACGTTACGTGCTTTGGTTCTCTTTTATTTCAACGGTTAAAGTCCTTTATCGTATGGGGATGTGTTGTCTATCTAAGTGACCAAGGAGACACCGGTATACCGCCAAGTCGGCCCAAACCATGCCGCCCCTAATTTTTACCGACTAAGCCGGTATATGCGGGATGAAAGGTCACCAATGACAAATGACGCCATCTCGCTGCATCCATTTCAAGGTCCCTAGCTCAAGACCTGCAAATACCATCAACAAACTGTTTCGTCAGTTTCAGGCCATCCATATCAAGCCAGAGCTGATACTAAATAGCAGTGATTCTGTCATGTAGGCACCATCTTACCTACCCGTTGGTGATGGGGACGACTATCGTTGTTCCAAAGAAGAGGGTGGTGATGGATTTGTCAGGTGTCTTATGTGTAGGATCCCAAGCCTTTGTTGGGTCTCTTATGTCTAGGATCCCAAGCCGTTGTTGGGTCTCTTATGTCTAGGATCCCAAGCCTTTGTTGGGTCTCTTATGTCTAGGATCCCAAGCCTTTGTTGGGTCTCTTATGTCTAGGATCCCAAGCCAAATAAGCGTCGATTCCTCAGCATTCCAACTGTCGAAACCTATTATTTCGTGGATTGCTGAAGTTTATTTTTGACATTAGAAAAGTGATTTCATTTCCCTTCAAGGACTGACAGTGCACGATGACCACAAATTTCCCTTCCTATGACTTACTAGTGATTAGGGTGGTGGGGGGTCGCTCTGCGGTCATTTCCCAAGAAATTTAGTTATTATTTAAAATCGAGATATCTGCTTCTCTCTTAATTCCTCCTTTGAAGGGGCTTCTACCATTCCTCTGGTTTTGGCAATCCTTAACGGGTGATCAGCATCCAGTGGTACTTTTTGTTTCAATGACCCCTAGAAATCATAATAAATTTATAGCTGAAAAAGAACAGATTTTATTTTTACCTTGAAGTTTTCCCTCTGTTCAAAAATGATCCGCATTAATTCCGGAATATAAGAATATTTTTTCTTCTCATATATTGTCACAATGTACCACGCCTTCGTTCGTTTACTGTAGGCACGTGTATCTCTGGAATCCACACATTTATGACCGTTATGCTTATTTTACAAACACATAGGCTATAATAAGTATATTAATGAAATTTTACTTTGGCTGTCCATCTTGTCTACAAGCCCGAGGCCTTCCACAGTGCTTGTTGTGGTCTATGGCGGCTAATTTAATCCTGATTTGGTAGCCCCAGTAGCTACATCACAGACAAAAATTACTATGTCAACATGGTAAACGATGGAAACAAAGTTAGACATACCCAAAAGCGATTCTTTTTGGGGCATACATTAGAATTAGACTGTGGTAACTTTCGAGAAAGCCTGTGTGCCTGTAACAAACAAGATTTGCGCGTGAATGGTGGTACAGTTCATCTCTAGGTACTCACGCATACCTAAAGTTTGTGAAGTATCCCATATTTTTCAAGAGGTACTTCCTCATAACTTCGCTTCTTAATTTTAAGAAAGTGGGAGAGTTGGCTTGTAACCAGGGGTGTTTTTCCAGCTGCTCTTCAGTTAAAGGTTCATGGTCGCAATGATTGAACATGCCTATCTCCAAGTGCCACTCATGCTCGTTGATAACATGGTGGAGACAAGTCAACCACAAACTCTATAAATATTTGGATTTCAATTGACCACCTGTTCTTCAAGATTCATTCAAGGTAATCATAGCACAATACCTTCATAGTGAAGACCTGTCCTTGACAATTTTTGGAGCACCACCAGAAATGATTACGTAGTAGAGGAGCCCAGTGACATAAATCTCTATGTTCTTTAGATTTCAGTCCAATCTACATGAAACAAGTTTTGTTTCATTCACTTGATAAAGGGTGTGACAAGAGATTTAAAAATGGAATCATATTTACTTCGTTCAATCTCTTTAAAATTATTTATATAGTTAAGATTTTCTTTGATTCAGTATCTGCCAAAGTGTAAGTGCAAAACATGGCGGAATGCCCTGGACTGTCCATCCTTCCATCTCCAGCTACTACAAGTTCTTTTCCCGACAATTCTTCGATAGTTTCTTTTTGCGTCCTCTCCCAGAAAACATCAACAGCTGGCTTCAAAAAATGAAGCTGATAGCTGATGGTGAAAAACAATTTCATGCCCAATTTAATAATAATGATATATGCTCGCTAGCGAGAACTCCCCAGTCTCCATGTCTATATATCGTTTTCTCTAAAGGTGAGAGGGGATGAATTTTATCTAGCCCCCTTTATTTTATTATTCTCAAACAAGGCAAAAATCATTTTGCATTAGTCCGTGTGCTTCCAATGTGCTAAGGTTGTGCATCACCCAACAACGATCTAAGGCTATAGACTAGTAACGGACTACTGGTAGAGGGGGTGTAGACGGTGTATCCCTCCCTCTGGTCGCGCTCTTGTATCAGGGACTACTTTGCGCGCCCAGTAGGGGGATTACACTGAGCTAAGAGATAAAAGGGTGTGACGATTGCATACTTAGTGGCATTACTCATAGAGTAATGTCAGTTCTACGTATGCAAACGTCATACCCTTCTATCTCTTAGCTCAGTGTCATCCCCCTACCAGGCACGTACTGTATCCCCTCTTACAAAAGCGCGCTTAGAGGGAGGGATACACCGTCTAATCCTCTCTCTACTCTATACATTGGCTCGCATACACTATACAGTTACGAAAAGTGCCACATAAACTTGAGAAATCCATGCCCAGTTCAATACACCAAAATACAGTGACCACGACACTATAAGGTGCCATTTCTAGTTTAGTTTACATTTTTTCTCTTTACGTAAATCGTATAAAATCAACACAATCAGAAATAAACCCTCGCAGTAACCAATAGAGATGGGCCGATACCGATGCCATATCGGTATCGGTACCGATATTTGGCCTTAACCGATATATCGGTATCGGTTAAAAATGAACCGATATTTCTACCCGATATTTTTTGAAGAAAATAAATACTTATGTTGAGAGTAGATGACGCCATAAGACCTAAACACCGAGACAGCACAGTTTTTTATCTATTTTTGGATAACGTAACTAGTGTCTAAAATGAGTTTTTCGTATGATAAGCCAGTTTTATAGTTTCAAGTACCGAAATTGGATCGAGAATCATCAATAGAGATGGGCCGATACCGATACCATATCGGTATCGGTTTGATATCGGTTTAATCGAAGGATCGGGTAAAATATCGGTATCGGTACGTATCGGTTTCCCAAGTATCGGATCATATCGGTATCGGTTTAGACTGGTATCGGCCCATCTCTAGTAACCAATTTCAGTTTTTCTTTGCCAAAAAAAAAATAAATCCATCAACTTACGGGTCTATTGAACGTGAACCTGATGTCTATGTAATTTAGAAATCAACCCCACCGTATAGAATCACCCCTCAGTGAGAGAAGGCTTTCTATACATGTATATGCATACAACAAGATGGCCCAAGGGCTGGGCCTTAATACTAATTTTACACGCCTCACGTGACCCCCCGTATAGTTGATCTCCAATAAATCGTACAACTAAAAATATGTCTGAAACACAATCGTGTATGCCCTTAATTTCTAATAACGTCACATTTCAAATAATATTAATGAAACTAAATTGTGCACCCCACTAAAGAATAATTTTTAAAAACCATACGAATCAAATAATGTATCTAAAACAAAATCCTGGATCCCCTAAACCAGAAATCACTATGACCGTAAACCGTCCCCTCTATTTTACGAAACCTAACCTAACCATCCAGCATAATCTCTGATGTATCACGCGCACAAAGTGCAGTAGTGTACGAAAATTATCAACTTGTTTCTTTCACTCAAAAAAGCCCGCGAGATTGAAACTAACTTTCTTTCCTCTCTCTCTCCTCTCCGAGCGGGATTCCCCCTCTCCTCCTTCCCCCTCTCACTAATATACCAGGCAGGCAGCGGAGCTTCGTTTCCCTCCGATCTGGGGTTCCCTCTCTCTTCGTATCGCCATCGCGTACGCTAGCGATCTCACTCCCCCCCGCACGCTTTCGTTTTCCCTCTCTCTCTCTCTCTCTCATCGTAAGCTTTCGTTGTAGGATTTTCTTTTCAGTGTTATGTCTTCGAAGTTAGTAATATCATTAGATTTTTAATATAATTTTAATAATCATGGGTTTTAAAAGGTTTTGAGTGCTTTTAATGGATAGTAAAACCGTAAATGAAGTCTCCAGTTTTGTTTTGACTGTACTTCAGTTTTTTACCCAACACCAACGCTATGACAAATTTGTAGTAGGAAAACAGTAAAAAGACATTGCTTTCATTTCAAAAGCATCGGAAAGCTAAAAATTCTTTAACCAATCTCCTTGTCTGTCCCTTGAGTCAATAAGTTTATTGGTCCTGACTTTGTAACCCCCCCCCCTAAATTGCAACCATCCTGGGGCAACCAACAAGAGGAGATGATAAGCCTCACTATAATTATATCGAGGGCTAATCACTATCAGATTTCGTGTTCAAAGGTATTATATGTAAGGATGTTAGCGCTATCAAGTGCACGCCACTTAAAAAGGGAGGGTGAAGTAGAAAATCAAGTGATTTTTTTATTGAATCTTGAACAAATTATAAGACCAGTCTGCATAGTGAAACATTTAGGAAATACATCATAAAAATTTTAAAATTAAAATTAGGTTCAGATTTTAAGGATAATTTTAAATAAGGACGCCCTGCCTTTCTGTTAACAAAATTCTAGTGACACGTTCCGTGGCGAATGAAATTTATCACGAGATTTGATAAAATTTGTGCGCGACGTGACAATCGTGGCGCGAGACATGGCGCGTGACACAAGGATTTGGTTAACAAAAAGGCAGGGTGTTACGCGATTGGTCGGACGTCCTTAATTAAAATTATTATTAAAATCTGAACCTAATTTCAACTTTAAAATCACTCTGGAGTATTTCCCGAATGTTTTGTAAATATGTTTATAATTTTTATGTTTTGTAAATATGTTTATATGTTTTGTAAATATGTTTATACTTTTTATGTTTTGTAAATATGTTTAAAGTTTTTATGTTTTGTAAATATGTTTAAAGTTTTTATGTTTTGTAAATATGTTTATAATTTTAATGATTTCTTAGTAAACCTTTATTTGAATTCATACAGGTTTTGTAAATTTGTTGCAATTCACTTATATAAATAACATTTTTGCCTATAGACTAGTGGCGGTAGAGAGGGGGTGTAAACTATGTATCCCTTCCTCTGGGCGCGCATTTATGAGAGTGGATACTTACGCGCTTGGTAGTGGGATTACACTGAGCTAAGAGATGGAAGGGTGTGACGTTTGCATACTTAGAACTGCCATTACGAAATTTTTAAATTAACATCATTCACCATGCTTACTAACAAATCCCGGGTAAAGATTCAAATTTTTAGGTGCACGAAAGCTGCCCCCCCTTTTTTACCTATATCCTGTCGCAGCCCTCCCCCAGCTTTTGTAATGGCATGGCCCATCCGTGGGAACCGCTGCTGGGTAGTTCGGAATTCATAAAGTTGTACCGTTTTTATAGTTTTGAAGAGAATGACAAAGTAAGCGTCCTTACAAATACAAATTTCATTTTCTTTTATAATTTTTCGGAATTTTTTAAAACCCGACGCCCACGCCACAAGACCCCCTCCCCCCCCCAACCCCTTTTTTTTTATTTTACCAGACGCGTACACGATACGGAGAGAGAGAAGCTCGGAGAGAAACCCATCGCCGAAGCACTGTAGGCACGCACGATTCGCGAAGCGGCTCGAGTATCGGAGTATCACCGAGACACCGACAGTCCGACACGACACCGTAAAACTCAAGCCTCGGCCGCGTAATAATGTAAACAAACTTCTCTGACTTTTTTCTCTCTCGGTTGCGCCGATTGCGCATGTGCGCCACGCTCTTAAAAGAGCCACTGGCACTGGTAACGTTTTTGAAAGGGGGGCTGACGGAGAATTTGGTCTCTCCGAGAAACGAATTGAAAGCGCGACGTAGAGAGAGAACTGCCTGCCTGCCGTGCCTGGTATATAGTGAGAGGGGGAGGAGGGAGACGGGCGTCTCGCCCGGAGAGGAGAGAGAGAGGAAAGAAATGTAGTTTAAATTTCGCGGGCTTTTTGAATGCAGAGGCATAGTGAATTGATAGAAACTACTTCCCCTTTCCTCTCTCCCGAGCGAAGGGTCTTTGGGGAGGGGGGAGGGAGGGAGGTTGGTAGGGGAAAAACATGTTTATTGGGAGAGAGAGCTTTCAGCAAGGAGGATATATATTAGGCCTTTTTAAAAAGTTCCCTGTACAAACGATGTAATGGGGGAGGAAAGCGGAGATGGATGGCATTTTTCCCTCCCGCGTTTCTGCGCGCGCCCCATGTGAAACGTCATTTTTTAAATCGCCTATTATACAGTCTCCTTGGTCTCCGGCCTTCTATCAATTCACGGTAGTAATAGCATGCGCTTGAGGAAATTTGTTTTCACGCTATAGGATAGGCAACACCCTATCTCGGACGGCATCTTATTCTGTATATACTCTGTTACAACATCGGTTGTCAGCACGCGTAAAGCTAGGTCTCCATGCAACCTAGATTTATGCGTGCTGACAATAGACAAAAAACTTGAGGATCTTCAGGATTTAAAATAAGCGCGAGTTTTTTTAGCACGAGTGCACGGACATCTAGACCTTAGTTTCAAATACGTGTAGTAGGCTGTAGGCAATTTCACACTTATTTGAAACTAGGGCCTAGAGTGCACTGGAGCTAAAAAAACTGGCGGATATTTTAGATCCTGAAGTTTTTTTTCTCTTGACAGCACGTACAAAGCTACGTCACATACAGACGTGGGTTTGCGCGTGCTGACAACCGATGTTGTAACAGAGTATATACAGAATAGGGTCTTTGCGCCTGACGTCAAGTTACCTTCCCCCTTTCCTCTCCCCTTGCCGGCTGCCCGCTCTGGCCACGTTAGGACGCCATGTTGACATCCCCTGAAAACCGGTTTTCGCCCCCTATTTCTTCTCCCTTTTTACTCTCGCGGAAACACCCTATAAGCTGCCGTCGAAGATAGGGAGTTGCCTATCCTGTAGAGTGAAACAAATTTCCTCACGCTCATTCTTTATCCATGGTAATAGTTTCAAAAAGAGGGCTAAAAAAATTGGGAATTTAATTTTTGTTAAAAGGAGTCTTTTCATGAACTCCTTCGGTGGAAAGGTAAGAACACCCTTCATCTCTACCCCCCCCCCCGCAAAATATTCTCTTCGCGGGAGGGATGAACACCCTTCGGCCACGCTTTCCTCCCCCAGCAACATAGGGATTTTATTTAAAGGCCAATATCAAAAAGGGACTGGCAGACTAAGCCCCCCCCCATCATTTTTTGACAGCCACGCTTTTGATGGAATCTGATGGGGTAGAACTACAATATTTTTGGTCTCAGGCTCTAAATCCAGTGACACACTGAGACATTTCGTGAATTTGAAGTTCGTCCGCCAAACACCAATGTATCACTTGTGTGTAAAATGCATATGCTTTTTGGCTTGAAAGGCTAAATTTTCAGTCTGCAACTGGCTTTAGGAATTTATAGCGTATTATTATTTAGAATATATTAATTTATGTGATTAAAAAAGCCTAATTTTAATGAAATAGTATAATTTTAATTGCAATTAGGCTTTTTTAATCATATAAATATAAATTAATATATTCTAAATAAATATACGCTATAAATTCCTAAAGCCAGTTGCAGACTGAAAATTTAGCCTTTCAAGCCAAAAAGCATATGCATTTTACACACAAGTGATACGTTGGTGTTTGGCGGACGACCTTGAAATTCACGAAATGTCTCAGTGTGTCACTGGATTTAGAGCCTGAGACCAAAAATATTGTAGTTTTACCCCATCAGATTCCATCAAAAGCGTGGCTGTCAAAAAATGATGGGGGGGGGCTTAGTCTGCCAGTCCCTTTTTGAAATTGGCCTTTAAATAAAATCCCTATGTTGCTGGGGGAGGAAAGCGTGGCCGAAGGGTGTTCATCCCTCCCGCGAAGAGAATATTTTGCGGGGGGGGGGGGGGTAGAGATGAAGGGTGTTCTTACCTTTCCACCGAAGGAGTTCATGAAAAGACTCCTTTTAACAAAAATTAAATATGCGCGTGAGGAAATTTGTTTTCACTCTACAGGATAGGCAACTCCCTATCTCCGACGGCAGCTTATAGGGTGTTTCCGCGAGAGTAAAAAGGGAGAAGAAATAGGGGGCGAAAACCGGTTTTCAGGGGATGTCAACATGGCGTCCTAACGTGGCCAGAGCGGGCAGCCGGCAAGGGGAGAGGAAAGGGGGAAGGTAACTTGACGTCACGCGCAAAGACCCTATTCTGTATATACTCTGTTACAACATCGGTTGTCAGCACGCGCAAACCCACGTCTGTATGTGACGTAGCTTTGTACGTGCTGTCAAGAGAAAAAAACTTCAGGATCTAAAATATCTGCCAGTTTTTTTAGCTCCAGTGCACTCTAAGCCCTAGTTTCAAATACGTGTGAAATTGCCTACAGCCTATTACACGTATTTGAAACTAAGGCCTAGATGTCCGTGCACTCGTGCTAAAAAACTCGCGGATATTTTAAATCCCGAAGATCCTCAAGTTTTTGTCTCTTGTCAGCAAGCGCAAAGCTACGTTACCTAGAGACTGTATGGCTAGTGTACCCGCCTATCCATTACTACTTCTAATTTCCTAGACTTTTCCAGGTCGTGTACAAACCCTGCCGTACCACTAGAAAATCGTAAACGCGGGTGTGGGGTAAGCCATTGTTTTTAAAAATTTGTAAAAAACTATAAAAGGAAATTCAATTTCTATCTTGAAGGACGCTTATTTTGTAATTCTCTTCAAAACTATAAACAGCAAAAGAGGAGGAGGGCTGTGACAGGATGTAGATCATATTAAAAAAAAAAGGGAAGAATAGTTTTTGGGCGGAATCTTTACTAGGGATATGTTTGTAGGCATGATGAAAAGTACTCTATGGAGTATTTCTCTCCATATAATAGGATAGGGCTCTAACAGAGTAGCTTCTCTGAATGGACGTTACAGAATGGGGCCCAGCACCATAAAGAAAAAGAGTGAATTACCTGAAAAAGGTGTCTTTTCCAAAAAAAATGTACATTGGAATGTTGCATAAATAACGCCACTTTTCCAAACTGGTTACCAGAGAGAACTATTGAACTTGCAAGTGATAAATTTCCAGCATAGAGGCCGTGAAAATTGGGTTGGCTTTCCCATTTGCCCTATAAGTGTTGAGATATACCTTAGGCATTTGTGGTTGAAAGAAAACAATGGAAATCTACTAATTACCTTAGTATGTTTTCCACCTGATCCTTCGCAACATTTCCACGTATAAATGAAGGCGGTAGCCCGCCTATGAACTTTGTAGGTGATGGCTGATTTGCAATATTGGCACTTTGTTCCAAAAGCTTTTTGAACAAGAGATGTCAGAAAAGGAGTAAACACAAAACACATAGGTCCCCTTATTATTTCTTCAGCCGTTATTTATTATTATTAATTATAAGAAGATTGAAGAATTAAAGTGGGAGAACTTACTTCATTGTACTTAATTATTAATTCTTCATAATCAGCATCTTTATCGTCATCTTCCGTAAAATCATTTTCAAAATTGAGATCATCACATTCTACTTCATTACTATAAGTGTTTGCGGAGATTTAGGAGAATTTCTAACAAATTAATTAAACAATATTCCAAAAAATATTACTCTAGATTTTCAAGTTCGTCTCCCAATGCCTCCTGCTCTAGTTCATCAGCGTCTCTTTCCATTTCATCTCCATCTTCCTCCCTGAATTAAGGTTGCCCAAATTAGAAAGAACCAAGACTGTAGGATTGTTTTAAGTTTAACACAAATGAAAAGGGCATGTTTACTTTTCAAGCTCTTCCTCCTCTTCCATTTCCACTTCAAATAAAGTACGTTTTGCCCGCTTTGTTGGAGTTCTTTTAACAGGCGTATTAGCCAATGGTGACTCCATAGCCAAACCTAGCCTCTTACATGTAGGCGTCTCTGGTTTATCTGCAAATAAAAAAAAATTAAATAAACTCCCGGGCTTAGTTAGGTGCCTAAAGCATTGAATATCTACCTTTTGGTGTCACACGCCGATAATGTCTTTGAGGAGGAAACCCTGGAGATGTCATCATCTCAAATGTGGTATTGTGGTCCGTTTGAGTATTTTTCTCAGTGGTATCAAACACACTTTGGGTCCATTTATGACACATTTCCCCCTGGCTTGTTTTCAATAAACATATAAATATATTAGCTAACAGCATAATAATTACTGTGAAAAAGAGGGTTGGGGGCCTCAAAAACTTACTGCAGTTTGCCAAGTAGGAATGTCACAAATTTATCATTTTGTGATCCTATTCCCATACCCCACCGATTCTTCTCCGTTGTCCATCTTTCAAAAACTGCTTTACTAAGCTTTATTCTATGGATAGGTTCTGCAAAACATAATGGATTTCTAATTTGTCAGACAGTAATTGGTTTAGTTAAATTTTTTACCTTTAGTCGCCATAGTAAGTTTACTTATATATAAGTTATAAATGAATTTCCAAAGCCAAAATTTCCAAGTTTCCTAAGCCTTGGTCAAAACAAACGTTTCACTCACTGTGATATTTTCCTAAACTACAAAAAATTTTCTAATATTTCAGTTACTAGTACTATTAATTCTTAAATTATGTTTTGAAAATTATAATAAATGTAACAAAAAATTATAAAAACAGCAACAAATTCGTGTCAACTTTATATTCAAATCGTAACGAACTAGTCTAGTACAGCTCTCTACGACAGCAAAGTTAGAATGAATTTCAAACTTAGAAAACCGTTGCGAAAACCGGATGAAACCGAATCCTGAAAGAAAAAGACGCGACAATATACCCTAAACGGACGCCCTACGCGCGGGTTCTAGCAAGCCATGATTGATATTGTATTGGACAGTCCAGAATAGGGTCGTTGTATGACGTCATATAATTCAGCCAATCGTGGGGTATGGACTTTTTTTGGAAATCCTATACAACACTGTCTTCTCCTGGCGCCATCTAGCGTTCCAGATCGGTAATAAACGGCGCCGACGTAACCTTTAACGGTCTCATAGCCGGGGCAACACAATCGGAAAAATCTTTCTTTGTGGTTAACCTTATAAAGCATAGGGATATATGTATATCACCCCCTCCAGAAAGGATAATATGGTGTTACACTGAATATCAACCGAAACTATTTAATTCGGTGTTAGATCATACACCCGCCGTAGAATTTCACGAGGGGATATTAAATGTGAATATATTAGACCCCAATATCAAGAATGTCGTTATACTTGATGATTTGCTTTGTGAAATATCCAATAATAAAGAAGTAACTAATTTGTTTATACGGGGATCGCATCATAAAAACACCTGATTCTTTATTTTGATGCATAATTTATATTATCCCGGGAAGGAAATTAGAACATTAAATTTAAACGCCCATTATTTGATAATATTCAAATCCCCTCGAGATAAATCCGCCATATTTCACTTAGCAAAGCAGATATGCCCCACTAACAGTAAATACGTCATAGACGCGTTCCATCAGGCAATTGTTAGAGATTTTGGGTATTTATGGGTTGATTTAAAGCCAACGACGTCAGATGATCATAGACTACGAACGGGGCTCATACCAGGCGAAGAAGCTGCTGTCTATATACCAAAATGAAAAGGATCCACACACATCAATATTTTTTAAAGTATCTGGAAAATTGCAATGCGTGTCAGAGAAAATATGCAATCAAACACGCTAGTAACGACTCGAGCAAGGCTATAGTGGAATGTTGTATAAATGTCTTACGCGGAAACGTGAAGTTATCAGATGAGCAGAAGAAGCGACTGGGGAAGCACTGTCATTTGTTACGGAAATTAGCTAAACCAAGCACTGCAGCAATGCAAAAAAAGCTCCTAATTCAAAAGGGCGGATTTTACCTCTTTTACTGGCCCCCTCTTATCCCTCGTTAGCAGCGTCGCGGGAGCGGCCATAAGTAGAGCAATTAAAAATGGCTAGAAAGATGACTTTGTTACCTGAAGAGGTTTACCATCGATTAAATTCACAACCAAAAGTTGAACTTGGTGTAAAATCGGATGCGAAGACTGTATTGGATGATAGCAAATTAAACCAGACGCAAAAAGTTAACATGTACAACCATATATTAACAAGTGCTATTAACAAAAGAAAAAAGAAGAAGAAACCCGTTAAACAACCGAAGAAGAAAGATTGGTATTCAGAAATAGCCCTGACAATCCCAGATACACACCTCAAGCCGGCCGACGCTTTATATAAGTGGATTAATAGTAACACAAATATTAATTGGTCTACCAATTGTGAACTTATGTATAAAGGTCAACCAATCATCGGGTCAAATATTATGGATATTTTACACCAAACTGTTAAAGCATATAAAAGCAAATCGAGATACAATGTCACTGGATTAGACAAATTTTACGATCTGCTTATAAAAGAAAATGTACCCAAAACTCTTGTTAAAAATAAGTTCCCATTTGAATACTCTACCAGTGCTGTACCTCTGGATGTATCAAGTACCTCCCTAGATGTACCAAACATCGATTACATACCCCCAACCCCGGAATCCATGTATGTAATGGGTTTCGTAATTGGATAAAGTTAAAATAAAGAATAAAACCAACACCCCGTTTCATTTATCTCACAAATTACTTTAGAGTTATCATGGAAGGTTGTACAGGGTTTCAAGCCTACCCATCCATTTCATACTTAAGTAATCCCAAAGTAATTACGACCCTTTTGATATTATTTCTTATTATAATTATCGAACTATCTGATTTCGCTTACTGGTATACTCAAAAAATTGTAAACTGCACGAGTAATGGATAAACTAGAAGAAATATACTTCAGTGAAAAAGATCCAGGAAGCTTCGGAGGTGTGTAGGGTCTATATCGCACTGCCATAGCGAAGGGGATTAACCTTTCCTTAAATGATGTTGTTGAGTTTCTACAACGTCAAGATACGTTCTTGGAAAGAATAAAGACTAGAAAGTTTGCATTAGAGTAATTAAAGACGAAGAATTTTGCAAAAGCTTGCTTCAAACGCTATGCTACTTTTTTTGTATGCATTTGTACCTGAACTCATGTTAAGCAGGGTTAAATCTAATCGACCTCTCTACGGAGAAAACCAATTTAAACCTTTCCCCAAGAATGGAAACTTTGACGCTGTTAGCGAAATAAACTATATTATCAAGTAAACACGAAAAACTAGTTCTTCTACGAATGCTTACAATGGCCTTTGAGGGAAGAAAGCTCCTTCCAAATTTTTTATCTTGGTCTTTTTTGTTGATGATATGAGATAAATTTGTTTCTAAGACAAGCATTTATAATTTTAATAGTTTTGCAAGCTGTGATAACATATTTTTTGGTATCTCATTGTTAATCAACAAAGTCATGTGATTGAACAAGCATTTATTATTTATTTTGATAGTTTTGCAAGCTGTGATAACATATTTTTTGGTATCTCATTGTTAATGAAGAAAGTCATGTGATTGAACAAGCATTTATTATTTATTTTGATAGTTTAGCAAGCTGTGATAACATATATTTTTGGTATCTCATTTTTAATCAACAAAGTCATGTGATTACATCAAAACTTTCTAATTTTGATCTTAAAGTCATTAAAAATGTGAAAACTCGTGTTTATAACATACTTAGAGTGGCATAATTCAAAATAATTACCGGTTAAATAACGGGGTTCAAAGTTTTTAAAAACCACTAAATGTGTTTTTTAAAAAACTAAATGTGTTTTTTAAAAAAACTAAATCAATGTGTTTTTAAAAAAACTAAATCAATTTGTATTTTAGTTTCCTTTAAAATGCTTTTCATCATTCATCTTCAATAAGCGATAGATCAGTTCCCCTAATAAGTGCTGGGAAAAAACTTGTTAGTAATGAACAAACGTTGATAATATTTTCAGCCTCGTCAGCCATTGAGAATGGTATCGGACCATCAAATATATGGAAGGTTTTAATGCGTCTTATAGCCCTCTCTACGTGGACCCTAACTTTATCTATACTTCTAGTTTTTAAAACTTCATCCACTGACATTTGTGGGTTTTTACTCGCAAAAAACTTTGGAAGAATGAGTAATCCTAATCCTTTGTTCTCTTTGCGTTTTACTTGATTTTTCAACGAATCTATCTCCTGTTTCAAGTCTTCCACAGTTTGATTATACTTTTTAATACTAAATCCCGGATTTTCATTTTCTACGCTTAGAATGACAGAGTTATTATCTGTATCGTTGCTTACATTGAAAGAGTCGGTGCTAGTGATATTTAACACTGGTTCCAAAAGAGATTCCTAAATTAAATACGTTATAAAAAGGTTTGTTGGTAAAAATATTATTTAAATAGTTTAAAATTCTGGAAACACATACCTGTCTCGATGAAATATCCTCGACGTATGTTGAGCAACTTAAATGGCTGCTGATAAGGTTGCTGCTTTAATCGTCGAAACTGATGCTATCAATAGCCCTCGAAATTTCCACACTTTCTTCCAGCTAAATTAAATACATAGTATAAAACTCCGTTTAAAATAGTTTGTTGACCAGTGAACTTACGGTAGCATCAGCACTTGAAGTTATGTTAGGGTCATCAATATTTTCCTCTTCACACTATTAATAAATACGTAGTTTTAATTTGTTATTAAGAGTACTTACATAAGAAATTCAGGATATGCAAGCATATTTGTTAAAATCCTATAGTCAAAGAAGGCATTTTAGCATGTTATAAACTGTAAAACTAATGATAGATTAACTTACTGAATTATTTTGTGTCCAGTAAAATATTGTTGGAAACGAACCTTCCTTTAAAAAACGTTTTTTCACATTTATGACAGGTCGGTATTGATCCTTAGTGAAATGTTCCGAACAAACTTTAGTAGACTTTGTTACTTTGATGTTCACATCAAATGTTCCTTTAACTTGGTTTAACCACTTAACCCTTAACTCCGATTTTATGGGGAAAGAATGGAATGATAAATGCTTACAAGAAGGTTTCAGAGAACGATTTCTACAAAATGGAACGCAACAAGAAAACCCACCCGGTACTGCCATTGGTGACGCAGTTATTATAAGCGTATTCACTAAGCCTTGACCACGCGGCACCTGCCCCTACTAGTTCGCTTCCCTGCTTAACTTTTTTAATATTCTTCAGCTACCACCTTTTTCCGCTAGGGGCGCAAGAGTATCTCTAAAGTGGTGAATCACTTACTATTTGAAATAACAGCTTAAAATCCTCTAAAGACAGAGCAACAAGTGTTTCCAAAGTTCACTAACAAATTTTGCGTCGCGATCTCGCGATCGAAAGAAAAAATAACCAGCCTAAACCGGCGATTTGGCTCCCACGGGCCGGATGGGGAAGAAATTCAAAATGCGGCGTGAGAGAGAGGAAAAACGCGAGATTTTCCAAAATCCGGACCCCAAACCCAGCGCTTCTGCAAGTCACGGTTTCTGTTATATTTCTCAGTCCCTAATGTAAGGTCCTTGTACCACGTGACTCAATTGGCCAATGGTTGCTGATGTACATATTTCAAATAAAATGTACACGCCCCCTGAAGGTCTCGCCATCTAGCGTTAAAAATCGGTCGTTTACGGAGAAGAGTATTACTTTAAGCGCGCTAACAGGTGAAATTTATTTCTGATACAAAAGCAATTTTTCTTACTTTCTTAATTAAATTACAATAATTAGACCTCCTTAATTTTTAAAAAAAATTCGTCAGCTCGTTATTTAGTAAATACTTGTTCGTTTAAAAGTATTCAGAAAAATGACTTCGCTGTACTTTTTAGTATCGCTTGCTACAATGCCAATATAAAATATAATGCTAAGAAGCTAAGCCTAAAAAAGCTTTTTTTCGATTAACATTGCAAAGCCTTATCTCAGACCACCTACCCATGGACAGGCATCCCTGTGTTAAACCGTGGTTTTCAAATTGAAACGCGTAGCACTCGCCCTCATGTGTCGGCGGACCGCAATATATCTTCACAAGTGACACGTGATCATTTAAAGAGAAAAAATTCGTCTGCTTACAGCAAGGGAAGGAGAGCCTTACTCAGTTTTTGCTAAGTTTTTCCTGAGGTTTTTCTTTAGCTGCTTGAAGCTAATTTTGATTACATGAGGATATAGTTTAACTTTGAAGTAGTTTAAAATGCCAGCAATAAGGTGTTGTTGTGGATCCTGTATAAGTGATAAGAGGTATTCAGTTGCCCAAAGGGTATCTTTTATAAATGTCGCAAACACAAAATACCATTACGTTAAATGTGTTACGTGGATAAAGGCATGTGGCCGAGAAGATTTTACTGTGGAAGACATTTTTAAGACGGGATAAGAATAATAAACCTTAACAGTTTAACATTTGTTCCAATCATTTTATGGGCGGGAAAGGCCCTACTGACGATCATCAGAATCCAATTCCAAATACCAAAATTGTAAGTACATATTCAAATTTATACTTGTCGTAGGTATACTAATTGTGGATAGTTAATAAATGTTATTAATGTGTTGGCTAGAAAAATTAATGGAATTCGAAGAGATGTGGATACAGTTATCATAGCAAAATATCAATTGCAAACCATAACGAATTTTAGTAACGAGCACCTAACAATTCCTGATGGAAATCCACAAATGGTCTTAAATATCAGCGAAATGAACGAATGTGATATGCCACATATTATGCCTAATAAAGGATCTCCTAATATTAATGGTTGTTCAGTAATGTCAACATTGCTAGAAGTTACGCAAACAGAAGAACTCAAAGAAGTTACGGAAAAAGAAGAACTCAAAGAAGTTACGGAAAAAGAAGAACTCAAAGAAGTTACGGAAAAAGAAGAACTCAAAGAAGTTACGGAAAAAGAAGAACTCAAAGAAGTTACGGAAAAAGAAGAACTCAAAGAAGTTACGGAAAAAGAAGAACTCAAAGAAGTTACGGAAAAAGAAGAACTAAAAGAAGTTACGAAAAAGAAGAACTCAAAGAAGTTAGGGGAAAAGAAGGACTCGAAAAAGTTATGAAAACAGAAGAATGGAAACAGAAGAATCCAAGGACGTTTCGGAAACCGAAAAACCGAAGGAAGTTATGGAAACAGATGGGCCCAAAGAAGTTAACTCTCACAGTGACATTACAATTATAAAAGATTGCCCTACGGGTTGGTTAAAAAGTTTGGAAAAGACCAAACTTGAATTCGTAAAACTTTGAGATGGGGGAATGACCGTCGCTATGATATTATCCATAGATACAAATTTTCACTTTACACTAAATGTTTTAAGTGACTAAATTAACCAAAACCACCCAATAAAATCAAAAATTTAACCGTTATTAAAACTTTGGACTCGTTAAAGAAAACCTTGATAGATGGCGAGTTTCCTGCGGAAATTGTGATGATCATTTGCAAGTGGAATATTTATCGCGGGAACGAATGAGTGGGTTTAATGTAACAGTTTTATGTTATTGCCCCATTAATTTAAAATAATTTGTGCAACTAGCACTTTAAAAATAAAAATATCGTAGCACCATCGGTTTAACTCCCCCACTACTGGTTTCTGGATGGGACTGCTGGTTCTAGTCGAATAAAGGGCATAGCCCTCCAATCTTAACGTCATCGGGTTTTTACCATCGCGCACGAGGCGAACTCGCCTATCGCGAAAACGGGATGATATCGTGCCCGAACTTATGGGGCCCCGCGCTAAAACCAGGCCTTGTCCTGGAGAGACATATGGAACCTCGTACATCTATCCCAAAGGTATAAAAGGAGACCCGGGCCAAGAGGCTCGCTCTCTTATGCTCGTATGCTCTTACTCTTTCGCCGCTTACGCTTTGTCGCGTCCTCCTAGAATTAATGACCTAGATGGATTCACTAGAAAAGTAAACATAACACACCATCTTTAGAAAGGTATAAAAACGGGACCCCTTGATTAGATAAGGCATTCGAGTAACGGGCACGCGGCTCCACAACTTCGGACTATAAACTATTGACTCTACTATGTACGGGTATTAACTAGTAAGCTCGCGCTAGTAATTATTTTAGTATATCTTTTACTTGTATTTTATAAACTATTATTATTGCACACACGCCTAATTATTCACGTTTATCAGTACATAACAGAATGGCGACGGAGGCGAGATCGTAAGTTAACGGGAAATATTTATTTTGAACTCTAGATACCGGAAACCGATCCCGCGTAAAAAGACCCCTTAGTTGAGTACGTTATAGACCTTTCAATAAATTTCTCTCTTCGTGGTTCCCCCCCCGGCACGAGAGAAGAGGGGAAACTTTGATTGAAAATTTTTGGCATAGCGCACCCGTCCACGCGCTTCACGAGGCAAGCTGCTCGCGCCACAGTCGGTTAAAAAATCGGTCGCGCCATGCCAAAAATCCAGTTTTTAACGGGTTCGTCTTTGGGAAACCGATGAAAACTTATATTTTTTATTGAAAATGTGTAACTATAGCGTTCGGGAATGCAACAGGCATTTCCCCTAACATGGTTGCACGACTTAAGTCTTGTGCTTGAAGTTTACATCGTAGAGATACATAGAGTCACAATTCATAACGCGGAATAGAAGCCGCTTATCAGTGGCGTCACGTGTTTTCTGAAGAGTAGGGAAGAAACGCTAAATAAACTAAAATTAAGTAATAATTATTTCGAATAAAAATAATGACTATATAAATAAAGTTTAGGAATGTGCAATTATTAGTGGTCAAGATGAAAATTAACGGTAAGCAAATGATTTTAATAATTTTTCTCCATAGATAAATATAGGAGTTATTTATTTTCTTTTGAAAGGTGTGAATTTTTTTAACTTATTGCCCTTGAAAGAGAATTAATTTGGTAAGCTTTTTACTCACTGAGTCTTTTTTGAGTTCATTGTTTATATCTTTGCTGATTTTGTGTAAACGAATCTTCAAATAAATTTTGACGATCCGTTTTAACAAAGAATTCACATGATGCTGCGAACCTAGTTCATCATCGAACATGTGTTCAGACAAAGATGGAAATACATCAGTATTGAGAAGCTGCCTTAAAACCAAACACTCCATCCTCAAATCTATGTTCTTGGCAGAGGTGTTTATCGGCCCACAATATCTTAAAGCCTTCTCGGTTAAACCGCAAATCTTTACTACACTGTCGGACGGATGGCGAAGTCCTCCGTTGTCTTTTAAATGTAGGAAAAGTTGGTTTGGGTGTTTCTCATCGTTTTCATTTGAAACATTAGAATGTCTTTCCGTTTCGAGCAAAGCGGCTACGCATTCCTGGCATTTTAGTTCTTTTTGAAGTTTTCTTACCACATAACCACTCATATAATAAATGATATTTTCTCTGAAAATGTTAGATGATGATGATGACGTTTCATCATTAAAAAAGATAATAAAGTTGTCAATGTCATCTAAATCAAAATAGTCTTGCTGAGCTTCAGCTATGTTGGTTTCTGTGATTGGAACCAAGACCTCGCATAGATTTGGGACGTGAGTATTGTCTAAAGCAATGACATTTCCACTTCTTGACGTTTCAATTTTTGTCACTAGTGTGTTTTTGTACGCTGCGGTGAATTGCCGACAGCTTGGATTGTTGTTCCAGCTTCCTCTCTGACGGATTGTATTAAAATACAACTCTAGATGGTCTTGTAACAGTTTGTACGTCAAAAGGTACTTTTAAAATTAACAAATAGTTTGACATTGATCATGAGAGCTTTAGTTTATTTAACATTATACTTCAGTGGTGCGTCATTGGGAGCAACATATTTCTCCGCAATATCCAACACACTGTGAATGACGAGTGTGAATCCCAAAATGGCTGTTTTTCTTGGACTTTCCAGAATTAAGTTGCCTTCTATATCTGTCAAATTTAACAACAGTTCCTTCGTCTTTAATAGATCCCTTTTTGTAATATCTAGGTTGGAAGGTCGGAGTGCTGCCTTAAAACTTTAGCCATTGGGTTTCTTGAATTTAAAACATCAAACAATCTATACAAGACAAAGTGAAGTTGCATCTCAAAGCTTTCAAGACTGGACAATGAAGTGTAAGTAGTACTTATCAATGGATGATATAAATCTTGATGTTGGGGCACTGCCTTGGTGTACTGGATCCCCTCCCTCCTCAGAAACTAAATTCCCTTTGCTACGGAGCTACTTCTGGTTTGCGCTGCTAAGTTCACTTTCAATTTTTGACTCTTGAAATTAATATGGAATTTGGAAAGCTTGTTTGCCAAGGTTAAACCCTAGTATGCTTGGTAGGCATGTAGGGTGGCTACGTACCCCCAGTCAATTCGCTAAGTAATTATGCAGATTATTAGCAAAAATGAAAAACCATTTAGAAAGTGTTAGTTTTGTGTACTTCGGCCGTGCGTTGGTCAATTAAAACACCATAATGCTCCCATAAATTTCTCAACAGTTTTCGCATGTGGCATGCATCGAGAAGAAAGTGTACTCTTTCACTGGGATCCACTGGAAGGGGACAAATATCAAAGTTGGGAATAGTTTATGTCCGAAGCGAAAACTAAAGAAAATAGGACCATATCAATTGTACCTGGGTTTGGGAAACTGCTCTGTACGGCGTCTTTTGTGATGGTAACCCCAAGTAACTGAGCCATCATGATATTGCTTTTTAGTCCATCACACACAAGAGCATTACATTTGGCACCTGTTTTGTGTACATTGAAAAGACACTCAGTTACGAGAGTTTTTAGCATAGAGCTAGGGGTTCCGTGAACCGCAGGAAATCGCCGACTGGCACTTTCCAATGGCCAATTATTTATACAGCCATGAAAACTAAGGCCGATGTTGCAATCTCGTCAGAATCTTGGGCATTGTGGCCTAACCCCAAGTTTACGTAACCGGAGAACTCTTCCCCTGTCCATTCTGTATGTTTTTTGATGGACATTTCATCCAAAGATAACGCTATTAATAGCGGGTGTTTTGATTTTAGCACCTCATTTTTGATGTATGCAAAGCTTTTAGCAGTGAAGCCAGGTTGGCCATCAATTTTATTTACCCATTCACGTAAAGTGTTTGGGTGGGGCAAACAAAGCGTTTTCCTCAAATATTCATAAGCTTTGGGCGAATGAAAGTGGACCGTCAAGGCAACGCTTCGAATTAACCGAGGGTATTTTTCTTTTGTTGGATTTTTCACTCCTGAATGTCGTAAAAGATTAAACATTTCTTTCGCAGTTGGTCCAAAGCGCTCTTGAATATCCATCGCATTTTCTTCTAAAAGAAGATTTTGCTTACTCACTTCATTGAGGCAAGAAAGTTTTAAACTCTTTCGCCGTTGTGTTTGGTGAGCGACCTTGAGCTTTTTTCGAAGAGTTGTGTTTTTGTTTTTTTTCTTTTTGTAGTGCATATTGAAGCGCCATCAAATGCATGGATGTTTGTTTGGATTTCTGTTTATTGGAAAGTAAATTTCACGACGAAGAATTTAATATTGTTAGGTATGTTTTAGATAATTTATTTTTCAAACCTCGCGTGTTTCTTTTTTTTATGAACTGATGGCGAATCACAGGTACTGTGCCTCCTAAAATATGTCTTAAAAACCGCGGAAAAAAACCTACTGTATGCACTGATATCGTAATTATTACTCGTAGCTCAGCCACCTACATGATCATATTTGTTTTGTATTTGTGTTTTGTCTTGGTAATCATGAACCCCATCAGGTTCTTGTACATCCATGGTGTTTCCTAGGTCATCAATTGTAGGATTACCTTCTCCCACATCATCGATCATTTCACTTGATTCAGCCTCAATTCATGCATTGTGGTAAAAATCTCCGCAGACTTCCAATTGCAAATAATATACTATTAACCAAGCTGGGTCTTAGTTATTATTATTTTAATTACATTATTATTTTTCAAGATATGTACTTCGACGTTGTGGACGGCTTATGTACAGACTTCTACTTCGTGGGTAAAGAACAGAAAATCTGGGATCGATGATGAAGACTCTGTTGCGCGATGTTGGGTGGGTATTGTACTAGGCAATGCACTGTCAATGTATGGTTTCTGCGAATCTCTCGCGCCCGATTTGCCATAGGTGCGCTATTATGTTACATACTATGTACTGACATTCCGAACTTAATATGATATTCAATTGTTATATATACTTGTGAACCGGCTTCATTAAATCTTAAATAAAACAAAGAAGGTATTGCCTAGTCCTTAGTAATTTCAGAGTTTTGTGGTTTCTGTCTTCGCTTAAACGAAAATCACTTTCTTGAAAGTGATTACCGTAAACAAAATGGTCCAACCGTTTTATAGCCACGAGCCATTTATGACATAACCGTTTGATTAATTGTGGAAATCTTAATTACATGAAAGCAACGAGTATAAATTATTTCATATTTAGAAAAAGTGCAACCAACATGCCTGTGAAATGATATTTTATTTGTGGTTGAAAGGCTTTTGCTGTCAGGAACGGCACAAACTTTAACCATTTCTAAGCCTACTCATTAAATGAGATATTTAATCAATTTCAGGTTTTTATTGCATTAAAAATGTTCAAAAAGACATTCTAAACAGTTTTACTGATTAGTACAATTCACTTTCCACTTACCGATTATCCTTTTTAACAACTCCAAAAGCTTTTAAGTTTTAAAAATATGAAAGTTGCAACTTGAATTTCCAGCCTTTTTTCAATAATTTGTATAGGAAAAAATAAAAAACAAAAAACAGAATGTTTTTTTAGTTTCCCCGTCCGCCGTTAGGTGGCTAGTGTCGCTTTATTCCCCACCCTACAGATCATACATGCCGAGGGGAAAAACTCGATTTTTGGCTTCATTGAGTCTCGAGCGTTGAATCAAAGGTAGTGTATCTAGGCTTTAATAGTGTATTTCGATATTTATGAGTAGAGCTACCATTTTTATCAACACAAGTATTCCAGAGAAACGAGTTCATATTCTCCGGCCAAAGATTCAGCTCGATGATTTACCAGAAGAGAGTGCAGATATTTTCTCGGAAGGCCTAGTCGATCGTTATCCCTTAAGGCCAAAAGTAATGGAATCAGTCTGTTTAGCAGAATTTGCAGCTTGGTACGAATTCAACAAGAAAAAAGGCCGAAGTAGACTAGTTCCAAGTCCAAACGAGGATGAAAATCTTGATAGCGATACGGAATCTGACGTACCGTCAGTCTGGATTGCTTTGAATTATGGAAATGGATTTGTACGCAAACGTACCCAAACTAAAATCATTCGATACTGGAATTATAGTGTCGAGAAAGAAACCTTAGATTTTTACAGAGAGCAGATACTGTTGTTCTTTCCGTGGCGTGACGAGGCCAGTGATATTTTGGGCAAAGATTTAAAAGAAGTCTACGACGAAAATTTAGAGTTGATTTCACTGAAATGAAAAGAATTGTCAATGAAGTTGGTGAAACCGAGTTTGAAAGGACAAGGGTGGAATTCCTCGAAAGTGAAGCTCAAGTAACTGTTGTTAATGTTCAACCAATTCTAGAACACCAAGATGAAACAGATCGTGAATACACGATAGATGATCCAGAATTCGCCGTTTTGCCTTTACGAGATGATGCTGCAGACATCGGGAGGGAAATTCCTGACGGCAGGGTCCCAGACTACACAATTGTACAAGCTGTTCGTACAGTAGAGGACTGTGCGTATGGAAAAATGGTACAGGGCTTAAACGTAAGGCAGAGAGAAGTATTTGGGTATATTCTTGGACATTTTAAAACTAAACCCGACCAGTCACTACGTCTCTTTGTCGCTGATTAGGCTGGTGTGGGTAAAAGCGTCTTGATAAACTCTGTTTACGAGGGCGTCACAAGATATTTTCACAAGCAACCTGGGGCCGACAACTCCAATGTCATAGCCTTAAAGTGCGCCTTTACAGGAAAAGCCGCATTTAACATTGGCGGAACCACTCTGCATACGGCTATCTCGCTTCCGGTTAGTCAATACGGTGGTCCCATGTCGAGACTGGAGTAAAAAATGTTGAAAAAAATTAGGGTTGCCTGGAAGGAACTCAAACTAATCATTATAGACGAGATTTCTATGGCTGGAGTTGGAATTCTTACGAAAGTAAATTCCAGTGTCAAGAAAATATGGGGTCTGAAAAGTCATTCAGTGGACTATCACTTTTGGTCGTTGGAGATTTCAACCAACTGAAACCTGTAGGCGACAGTTATGCTCTTCAAATTCCTAAAGCTCGTGATACCCCTTATACCGGATTGTTAGATAATAATCCACATTGGAAAGAATTTAAAATTTTTTTCTTGACCGAAATCATGCGTCAAAAGGAAGACAAGGCATTCGCTGTGGCTCTGAACCGAATGTCCATAGGAAAAATGGAAATATGTGACTTGTTTCTAATACAGAAACAGCAAGTGAATGTAAAGGCCGTCCTTCTCTTGATGCCATACACCTTTTCGCCACGAATAAAGGCGCGGCAGATTTCAATGAGCTGCGTCTCAGCCTGCTGAATATCGAATTCTGTGATTCTTTGGCTTTCGATTACGTCAAGGGAGGCTTTCAAGCTGGTATACGAAAGAATATTCAGGAGAAAGCGAAACAACTGAAGTCCAGTTCAACATATGGTTTGGTCGAAAATATTCGTTTGCATATTAATGCTCGGTATACGGTTACCAATAATATAGACATTCAAGATGAAATTGTTAAAGGCGCTACTGGCAGAATCCGTCAAATTGACTACGGAGTGCGTCCCGACGGGGCTCGTGTTCCTATCAGAGTCTGGATTTCCTTCGACCACGAAAGGGTGGGGAAAAACAATAGATCTAAAAGTGAAGCTTTGGTTGTCGCAGCCAAGGCCTACCCTTCGTGGACTCCGCTTGAAAAGACCGTGAGATCATTCACGCTGCGCCACTTGCTTCTCTTCGTTGAAATACGAGCAAAGGAGCAAGATGATTTAAGTATCACAGAATTTAAAAAATTTGGAGGAATTTTCTTGCCGGTCGACGCCCCCGAAAGACTATCTTATCGATCGACGATTTATGGCAAAAATAGTATAACGGAGTATACTTTGGAATGCGCAGTGACACGTGGTAGGCTTCCAAATGGACAGCTATCGTCCATAGCTCGCCTTTAACGAATATGTTTTGACTGTAAATTGGAAGGCGAAAAAGTAGCTGTGGTACTCTTGTACAAATCGCCGCAAGCCAGCTTGCAACTTGTGTTGGACGATTTGTCATCGCTATTTTCTGAAAATACGATCCATCAGTACCCACTATGGTTATTGGAGATTTCAATATGGACTTTTCAATATGGACTTTTTGCAAAGAAAGACAGCATTGACAAAGCTATTTTAACCAGGATTGAAAAACCAAGTTTCGACCCATCAAGGAAGTCAGCTTGACTTGGCTTTTGGAAGGCGTCATTCGAAATCGTTCTGTACCCTAAAACAATTCTTAAAAGAGGAATTCTCTGTACCGATTGCAGTTTCCGTTTTAAGGCCGAGTTTTCATTTGACCGCCACCACGCACCACATGCGTAAGTGATATATCTCTCAATACAGGATTTATAAATAATTTTTAGTGCCGGTCCCTTTATTCCCCACGTAGATTTAGCTATCCTTGCAATTTTTTCCGTTTAAGTTGCAACCTTTCCCTTAAGATATGTAACATGTGGTAGAAAGTTTAGTCTGTCATGGATTACTACTCCCAGGTAAGTTAATTTATCGACATTTCTAACTTTTTAAAAAGGGGCTTTCGTTCCATTCTAGATTTACAATCTATCGTCATCGCACACATTTTGGATTCCGAAAAGGTAAGTTTATATAGTTTTCACCATATCTCTAGTTCTAGCAGCGCTGTGATTCCTGAAGCTTCTAGCTGACGCCTCGATTGACCCCAGACTATAACAACTATGTCATCAGCAAATGCCTGAATATAACTATTTTCCCCTAAATTTAACCCTAAAGCAGTGTCGGCAATCAGATTCCACAAAAGTGGGCCACTACATGATCCTCTAGGGCAACCCCTGGTAACTTTCGTTTCTATATATGTGGAGTTCGTTTTGAAGACTACTTTTCGTTCACTTAGGTAGCTAAGAAAAGCGGAGTATTATTCCTCGGGCAATTAATATCTCTAAGTCTAGAAAGAACCGAGGGCCACCACACGTGGTCAAAAGCTCCCTGAATATCAATGGAGATAATAGCCACGTGATTGCCATTCCTGCGCCTATCTTCTACTATGTCTAGAATATTTTTAATTGCGTCGGTTGTAGAAAAACCATGCCGAAAACCGATCTGACGATTATTCAAGTGCCCTGCCTTAAACATATGAAAGTATATTCGATTAGTTATTAACTTATCATAATTTTTTCCTATAGTAGATAATAAACATATCGGGCGGTACGATTTAGGATCGGTGCCGTCCCTATCTTTCTTAGACAATAGAACTAACTTAGCTATCTTCCAAGAGCGTGGAAACACTCCGAGATTTAAACATGCGTTAAATAAGCTAACGACTAGCTCAGGCTCCGAATCATATACCTTTTCAAATATTTCAATTGTTATATCATCCAACCCGGGGGCTTTACGTCTCGCGAAACCATTAATTACATCCTTAATTTCTTGTAGGCTAAAGGGAATGTCATCCCTGGTATTTGGTAAAACATGCAGTGTATTTCTTAATTGAATATGGCTTGCACTGTCCTCTCTTAAATCATCCCTCGGGAAAAAGTTATCAAGAAGCACCTCTATATTATCATTAAAAGACGAGGTAAGAGTACCGTCTTCCCTACGCACAGCTTGTAAATTAATAGGGCTTATATGTCTGCCCATAGCTATTTTATACGGTGTATTGAAAGGGTTTTGTTCGCTAACCTTTGAATAGAACTCTTCCCAGGACTTTTGTTTATAATTATTAATTAATTTTCTATACCTAGCGTGCTCTCTATTATATCTTACTTTCCGAAAGTTGCGCAAGTTTGGATTCCTGGTCTTCTGCATCTGCCTACGCAATTCCCTAACTTTTTTCCGAAAGATTCCATATTCTTGGGTCCATTATGGGACTGCCTTATGGGTAACTGGTTTTAACTGTTTTAAATTTTCCGTACAGATTTTGTTTATTATATTCATATAATTATTTACTGTCACTTCTAATTCAGTTTTGTTGAGTTTGCAATCTTACAGTTTCGGAAACTAAGTCTTAGCACGCGTCATGAAGTGCGACCAATCTACATTTTTAATAGAGAATCTACAGTTATATGGCTGAGACACGCCAGTACCGCCCACATTAAATCTAATATACCTATGATCACTACAACTGGTGTCACCCAAGACATCTACCCATTAAGAAAACCCAACAGCGTATCCGAAATAAGCGTTAGATCAATCCAACTTTCGCCGTTACTTGAAGAAAAGGTAGCTATGGAATCGTTATTTTTCTCGACATGCATACTAACAGTATTTATAAAATCTATAATTGATTCGCCTCTTTCATACATGCGTGGGGAACCCCACAGCATGTGTTTAGCATTAAAATCCCCGCATATGATGGTATTAGGGTTTTTTACTTGGGATACGTTGGTTTGAAGATCTAAAAGAATAGGATTTATGTCACAGGAGGGTGGAGCATAAAGCGAAATCATTAAATAGTCTTGTCCCTGATATTTAACGTTAACGGCGACATACAATTCAATTACTTTTAAAGCTAGTATATCTATAAATTGATTTATGCATAGTAACGCTGCTTTACCGTCTCCAACCTTATAAAATGCTCTCGTTTTAATGGACATACCCGATAATTTACACTCCACTATATACGGTTCCTGAATAAATACAATATCAATGTTGTTTTCTAAAACTTGCTGTCGTAGTTGCGCAGTTGCGGATCTAGCTTTATTCAGGTTAATCTGTAATAAGGGCAAGAGGCCTTGGAGAAGGATTATTACTAAAATGACGTTTTGGTCGATAATAGTTTTGTTGTAGGCACTTAAGGGCGAAACCTTACCATTGTTAGTGATTAATTTCCTAAGGGGAGGAGCTGCCTGATCAACCATAATTCGTGCGAGCTTTTCTATAATTATCCGTCGCTAAAAACTGGGACCGTGAGGATCGAGCGCCCCATGACTAACTCGATACTCCGTGTTCTTTGTCGCGTTACAATTTCCACAGTTATTATAGTGTTTATCTCCTGACTTGCATTTGTCAAATTTATGTTTACCCCCGCAAGCGGTGCAAAGTTGTTCCTTGCTCTTACACTTCTTTGAAGTATGGCCAATTGCACAGCACATATAGCACCTCAGGACTCTACAGTACTCCTTAAGGGCAACTATCTCTCACCCAAGCTTAATCTTTCCTAGTTCAATAAGAAACTTAAATTTCTCAGGTTCTGTCTCAAACACAAAGTTCATTCTAAGGTTGCGTGAGGCATAATTAAATATGTGTTTAAAGTCGGTCTCTTTCACGTTACCATTGCTCTGAGTAATTATAGCATTAACCAAGGTTTCCCTGGACACGTCAACACTCACGTCCTTAATAATGAACTTGGGGTTATGTTTAGTGGAGCTATAGTACACGACTTTAGTGCTAACTTCAACGATACTTTCCATTTGGACCTTAAATATATCTAAATCCTCTAGCTTATCAACATGGATAATTACCCCATTGTTCTTACCCGCCCTAATACTTTTAACACTGATGACCATATCAACCGGATTAATCTTACCCTTAATTAATTTGATAATTTCATCCGAGCTTAGGGGGTTTTCTAAGGTTTCCTTCAAAGGCTCAACGGTCTCTTCGGTGCTATTAACACCAATTTTTGTCCTAGGATGAATGATTAAAGTAAAGTCCTCTAATGTAATATCTAATTTAAGTTGCCTACTCGCTTCACTATTCCTGAACTTATTATCATTCGTTTTATTACGTCTATCCCTACCCTTGACACTATTTATACCCCTGTTAACTTCACTGTTATTGTTATTATCGTTATTATTGTTTTTGTTAACTTTGCCCTTCTTGTTATTGTTAAGTTTCTCCATATTAGAATTGTTAAATTTATCCCAATCTTTACTTTTCTCAGTGCCAAGTTTTCCCTGTTCTATAACCATGTTACTCCTAGAAGTGGTCGGTGTACTTAAATTAGAATTTGTTTGCATGCGCTTGCGCCTGTTAACTACCCTATATCCTTCAGTATCCTGATCATTCATATTCGTATCCCCCTCCATATTCGAGCTATCTACGATATTCACAAACTCCTTAACTATTTCTGGCCTAGGTTCCGCGATGGACACTTCTCTTAGTCTATTTAGGAGTGCTACTTGACCCTCCAGTCTCGCAATTTCCAGCGTTTGCTCCTGAAAACCCATGAAAACCTCCTCAAAAATGCCGAGTATTTCTCCACCTGTAGCCTTGGGGACCCTTTTTTCAGAGTTAGTTATAATACGTTGTTGGCTACACCTAGAATCGGAGGCTTACGCACAGCTTATTTCCTTGATTGGATAGGGCCCCTCGACAAGGGAGAAAATTCAGCTGAGTCTTGACCCAGGATACGAACTGCGATGAAGACTTCGCACGGGTAAAGTCCATGAGGATAGCATTAGAAGTGGGGGTATCTCGTGCTTGTATAAGTCCCGCGCCGTAGACGGTGTTGTACAGTCGATTTTGCCAGTATAAGTTGACGTCAGCTTTCGTACGGCCTATAACTTGAAGCATGTTGAGGGTACGGTGCACTGAGGACTTGATCTGGTGGGAAGCGTAGAGCTTCCTAATGATAGGACTTGGAGAGGTAGCAAGGTTTTCAACCCGAGCAACGAAATAGAGCGGGATATTGGTGGAGAATGACAGAAGACCAAGGCCCCCATCTCGAGCCTTAACGTATTAGAAGCCTTCCGGCAAGTAGTTTGGAAGACGCAGGAAGCGACGACAGAAGGACTTAACTTCTATATCAGCCCGGCGTAAGTCCTTTTGGAAGAACTTCGACAGAGTGTAGGTATGAAGGTGACGTGGTAAGATGAAGTCCCAGAGCAAGTGGACCTTCTGGTGGGGCTTCATCGGGGCCTTCCCCAACTTCTCGGGATCGTCTTTCCGTTCGGTGAGTATTTGATTCCCAGGTAGGTTAACAGACTATCGCTTGATATATTTGTAATGTCCACGTCGTTAATTTTAAATTTGTATTTCAGGTCGTTAATAATCTTCTTCTGTTTGCCCAGCTTGGTAAGTACGAGGGCGGCGCATTTTTCGACGTTGACACGAAGGCCACGGTTCCGAAGGAAGACACTCAGTTTCGACAATAGAGCTTGCAAACCGTCTTTGCTGTAGCTCACAAGGATCAGGTCGTCGGCGAAGCAAATGATGTTTGTTGAGGCGTTGTCGACCTTAACACCAATGTGAGAAGGTAAGGTTCGGGCTAGTTCGTCAATGACGCAATTGAAGATTAGTGGTGATAGTGGGTCTCCCTGTTTGACCCCGTTAGTGACGGCAATGGACTCCGTCTTCGACTGCCAGCAGGTAATGACAGTGTCGAACCCTCGGTAGGAATTGACGATGTAGGAGACAAACTCGGGCTCCAGACCGGCGGCGTTCAGGGCATGAGAAATCGAGTGGTGCGACACGCTATCGAAATCCTTAGATATATCGATGGAGACCATATTGAGTTCAGTACGGCGTTTCCTTGCTCTGCTGATCGACCAATAGGGTATTGGCACTGATGCCATCAACGAGAAGACTTGCTGCGCTGGATGAAAGTCGATGGCTCTGATAAGGCGTCTGGCAAGGATAGCGTGGAAGACTCGAATCAAGAGAGACGTGATCGTGATAGGTCTCCAGTTTCTGGCTCGGGAGAGATCCCCCTTCTTGGGAAGAAGAACCGTACGAGAGGTCTTCAGATAGTCAGGTAAGTCTTTCGTCAACAGAAAAGCATTGAAGATGCAGACCAGCATCTTAGCGCTGGCCCGTTTGAGCCATTGTAAGGTAAGGCCATCAGGACCAGAGTAGTATGTTACCCCACTTTTGACTATGCAAATGAGGTAAAAATTATCAAAATTTGCATAATTCAGAAATCCCACTTTTGACTATGCAAATGAGGTAAAAATTATCCTAATTTGTATAATTCAGAAATCCCACTTTTGACTATGCAAATTAGCCGAAAATGATCCAAATTTGCATAATTCAGAAATCCCACTTATGACTATGCAAATTAGCCGAAAATTAATTTTTACCTCATTTGCATAGTCAAAAGTGGGGTAACATACTACTGACCAGGAGTAAGCGACCCGCATTTGCGTAGGCCATCGGTGACTTCTTCGAGCGAGATGGGGTAGTAAACTTCCGCCTTGCGAGGGCGATGGACGACTGGATCGGGGTCGTCCTTCGATGGTTGAGAGAAGAGAGTACCGTACTGTACGTAGCGTTGATATCTCCAAGGGATGGTTTAGAGGCAATGTCGTCGAGATTGTTGAGGACTTCGGCAGCTAGGCGTTTGCGGTTAGTTTTATAGAGGCGCTGTAAGTATTTATAGAGCCGACGTTTTTCTTTTCGACAATTGACGGTGAACCGACGTGGAGGCTGATGCTGTTCACTCTCATTCTGACGGGCTTCAGGAAACAGGTTTTGCACGCTATCCAGCGTAAAGGTGCCGTCGATAATGCCCTGGCATATAAGACGAGCCTGTGGATCGGTGTCGTCGCTATGGTCGTGGAAGAACTGCCGCAATTTGTCTGTCCCGAGTCTTCAAGTAGGTTGTCAATTTCCCGAGTGATATCATCATTGGACGAAGAGGATAGTCGTAAGAACACTTCCTCGTCGCTGGAATCTTCAGGTAGATGGTTAGTTGCCGGCTCAACTGTGCTGGAACGGATTCTTCAGAGAGGTAGTTTCTTGCAGGGTCCTCGGATGCTGTAGTTGAAGATTCTTCAGAAAAATCGGAGCGACTGCTTCTCGAGCGCAAAGACGCCACCCGTTGGCAATGATCGGGATGTTGGCGTCGCTTCTTGATGGCTTCAACAGAGCAACCAGGAAGAGAGTCTCTAAGTAGGAGATTGATATTTCCGGAACTAGAGTCCAAGGTAAATTCGGTGACGGCGAGCATGTCCTTCTTTTCCTCAGACCAGTGAGACATGGATGGACGTCGTTGGGTGGCTTCATGCTACGGTATGCGCGCGGAGTTCATGAACCCCACGTCCCTGGGGTGTAGTGAAACGTCTCGTGCAGAAGTGGCACAAATAGTCTTCGGATCGTTGTGAGTCAGCTACCGGTACAGGAGCAGAAGACTTCTTCTTGCAGTGTGCGTGATGAAATGAGACGCCGTTCAAGTTCTTGAAGGTGGCATGACAGATGCGGCTAGCATATTGAATGCTAATGCCGCCGTGACGTTCGATGTGAGATTTCCAACTAATATGGTCAATGAACACTTCCCAGCCGATGCATTTAGGGCACGTATTGCCCTCATTAACAGGAAACTGATATGTTGCGGTCGCTGCTGCGCCATTGGAGGAATTACTCGCCTACTCTTCTGTTTCAGGTAGACGAGAGTAAAGAGAGAGTTGAGAACGGACGAGATCGAGCACTCAATAACGTTTTACTTTCATTGAGGCTGTGGGTTTTCCAGGGACCATAATTGTTTCAACACCCCATGGTTTGGGCTTTTATGAGTTCGGAAAGGGAGTTAGGACCAGCCTTGTACGTTGGCCTGCAGCTCAATGCCACAGTGACCGACTCTCACGTGCTTAAATCGCGTACGTGTGCATAGGCACTTGTCACACACCTACTCTACTACCCATGGGACACCCTTTAAAAATCACAAGCCGCCGCACGGATGCCTTGGCCCAGGTTAAGTCCCATGGTTCATAAAAAGTGCATGACTTAAGAGAGTCATAGTTACTCCAGCCGTTTACCCGCGCTTATTTGAATTTCTTCACTTTGACATTCAGAGCACTGGGCAGAAATAACCGATCAACAGACATCGCGATGCTTTGTTTTAATTAGACAGTCGGATTCCCCTGGTCCGTCCCAGTTCTGAGTTGGCTGTTAGTTGCCGACCGAAACGGTCGCGCCAGGCACGAGACCCAGCACGCCGCGCAGCTGAAATATTCCATGGGAAGGCCCCGACGCTGGTTTGGGCTCAACCAAACCGTTGCCGGTCGGTCTCGCCCAGTCCCGGTGCAGTGACAGACCCGCTTCGGACCTCAGCCCAATCGGCCCAGCCCTCAGAGCCAATCCTTGTCCCGAAGTTACGGATCGGTTTTGCCGACTTCCCTTACCTACATTTTTCTATCGACTAGAGGCTGTTCACATTGGAGACCTGTTGCGTATATGGGTATGGTCCGGCACGAAAATCGCTACCTCTCACTCGAATTTTCAAAGGCCGACGGGAGCGCTCCACACACCGCAAGAGGCGCGGTGCTTTACGGAAACACCATCCCTATCTCCGGGCGAGCCGACTCCAGGGAGTCGAATCCTTACAAAGAAAAGACAACTCTTCAAGGTACTCCCGTCGACGTCTCCGAGCTCGTTTGCGTTACCGCAATGTACCCCCGAAGGGGACGATCTCCGTGTCCAGGTTCGGGAATATTAACCCGATTCCCTTTCGGTCACCAGCGGGACTTGCGAATGAGAGGTCCAGCCTCGGAACAGATTTCTCCTATCCCTTAGTAACGATTGATCCATGTTCAACTGTTTTTCACATGGAACCTTTCTCCACCTCAGTCTTCAAGGTTCTCACTTGAGAATTTGCTACTACCACCAAGATCTGCACCAGAGGCGGCTCCAGGCGAGTTTACGCTCGGCACCTTTGACGCACGCCTCTGTGCCCCTCCTACTCACCGCGGCTTAAAACATCATGGTTTATTCCGCCGCGGCGGCCGGGTATGGGGTCGACACTGGAGCGCCATCCATTTTCAGGGCTAGTTGCTTCCGTAGGTGAGTTGTTACACACTCTTTAGCGGAAGCCGACTTCCATGGCCACCTTCCTGCTGTCTATAGAAACCAACACCTTTCATCGTATCGGGCCCCTTAACCCGGCGTTTGGTTCATCCCACAGCGCCAGTTCTGCTTAACAAAAGTGGTCCACTTGGCACTCGCATCCAAGTTGCCGTCCGGGCTTCAGTCGAGCAAACCGAACTTCTAACCCCTTTAAAATTTGAGAATAGGTTGAGGTCTTTTCGACCCCAAGGCCTCTAATCATTCGCTTTACCGGATGAGACTGCATTCTTAGAGTGCCAGCTATCCTGAGTGAAACTTCGGAGGGAACCAGCTACTAGATGGTTCGATTAGTCTTTCGCCCTCTGGCTTCGTCCTGTCCAGGCATAGTTCACCGTCTTTCGGGTCCCAACGTGTACGCTCTTGCTCCGCCCCGTCGACTAGGCGATCGAACGGGCCTTTGGTGCGCCCACGAACGCGAGGCTCGCGGGATCCCAAGGAAACCGGCCGAACTGGTCTTCACTTTCATTTCGCCTTTGGGCCTATTCAAGACCCAATGACTCGCGCACATGTTAGACCCCTTGGTCCGTGTTTCAAGACCGACCTACTCGCTGCTGACCACCTGATCATCGACGAGTGCGAACGGAAACCAGCGGAGATCGCCGGAAGCCGCTCACGCAAAGGTGAAACGACAAACCGAACGACAACACCTGTCCCGCCGCTTCGTTCCCGGTAAAGGGAGTGCTCGGCGTAGCCCGCACAGGGCTAAAATCGTCCCCGGTCTGGCGAACGCACACTCGTGAAACGAGCTGCCTAAAACACCGGTAGAAACTCCGCGAGGGGGAAACCACCGGCCACCTTCCGGCGCCCGCTTTCAAAGGCGCACAAGTTTCATTGACCAGACCGGTCGAAGCGTAGTTCGAAAGGAAGGAAATGCGCCAAACGGCCCGCAGCAATCGCCCGCCCGGCCGACCGAGGTCCGCACCGTTAAAGACGAACGACGCACGCGGTCACGTCCGACTGAATCCCTCCGACGATCACCTTCGAGGGCCCACCCGTTTACCTCTAGACGGTTTCACGCAATCTTGAACTCTCTCTTCAAAGTTCTTTTCAACTTTCCCTCAGGGTACTTGTTCGCTATCGGTTTCGTGGTCGTATTTAGCCTTAGATGGAGTTTACCGCCCACTTTGGGCTACACTCTGAAGCAACCCGACTCCAAGGAGTTTTGCTTCCGCCGGAGACCATAAGCGACTATGGGCCTTGCACCCTCTATGGGCGAGAGCCACAGTCAGAGGGACTTGCGCTTAGGTCAACCTTCGGTCGCGCTACTCCTAAACACCAAATAGCCCTCCCGCCCCATTGGGACGGGCGCTTGGGTGCTGGGTTTCTCCCTGTTCGCTCACCGCTACTAACGGAATCTCTGTTGATTTCTATTCCTCCGCTTATTTATATGCTTAAATTCAGCGGGTTATCTCGTCTGATCTGAGGTCAACAGTTTAAATAAATCGAGGTGGCTAGCGTAACTTCCTATTAACCCCCCCCCCCCAAAGAATCCTAGGGCGCGTTTTCGAAAGCATCGAGACGCGTAGCCTTGCGCCGTTTCTTACGAAAAAAGCATAAAACCGACCACGTCGAACGAATTAGATAAAGGACCGAAATCGTTCCAATTAGGATGCGAGTGGTCCCGGGTTCAAAACCCGGACGGACAAGAGTTTTTGCAGAGGTAATTTAGAGACTATTTAAATTCAACTAGTTAAATTGTAGGAGCATGAGTAGAGCATGTCTCCGATCCACACATGGTCCATTGGTCTAGGGGTATGATAGTCGCTTAGGGTGCGAGCGGTTCCGGGTTCAAATCATGGACGGACCCGAATTTTTGCAAAAGTAATTTAGTGACTTTTTAAATGCAACTAGTTAAATTGTAGGCCTATGAAATGAGAATGTCTCAAATAAACACATGGTGCGTTGGTCTACGGGTATGATACTCGCTTCGGGTGCGAGTGGTCTCGGGTTCAAATCCCGGACGGACCCAAGTTTTTGCAGAAGTAGTTTAGAGACTATTTAATTCAACTAACTACGGGGTAGGCCTACGAGTTGAACATTTATCCGATATAAACGTGGTCCGTTGGTACAAGGGTATAATACTCGCTAAGGGTGCGAGCGGTCCCGGCTTCAAATCCCGGACGGACCCGAGTTTTGGAAAAAATAATTTAGAGACAACTTAAATGCAACTACTTAAATTGTAGGCCAATAAGTTGATAATGTCTCAAAAACACACTTGGTCTGTTGGTCTAGGGGTATTATACTCAAATCCCGGACGGACCCGACAATTTGAAGAAGTAATTAGTGAATATTTGAAAGCAATTTATTACAGGGTAGGTCCATCAGATGAGCATTTTTCAGAAACATACATGATGCGTTGGTCTAGGGGTGTGATACTCGCTTCGGGTGCGAGTGGACCCGGGTTCAAATCCCGGATGGAACCGAGTTTTTGCAGAAGTAATTTAGTGACTATTTAAATTCAACTAGTTAAATTGTAGGCCTATGAGTCGAGCATGTTTCGGGTACAAACATGGGCCGTTGGTGTAGGGGTATGATACTCGCTTAGGGGTGCGAGCGGTCCCGGGTTCAAATCCCGGACGTCCCCGAGTTTTTGCAAAAATAATTTAGAGACAATTTAAATGCAACTAGATAAAATGTAGGCCAATGAGTTGATATTGTCTCAAATACACACATGGTCCGTTGGTCTAGGGGTATTATACTCGCTTTGGGTGTGAGTGGTCCCGTTTCAAATCCCGGACGGACCCGACGTTTTGCAGAAATAATAAGTGAATATTTGAAAGCAACTTATTACAGGGTAGGTCCATAAGATGAGCATTTTCCAGAAACAAACATGATGAGTTGGTATAGGGGTATGATACTCGCTTAGGATGCGAGTGGTCCCGGGTTCAATTCCCGGACGGATCTGACATTTTGCAGAAGTAATTTAGTGAATATTTGAAAGCAACTTATTACAGGGTAGGTCCATAAGATAATCATTTTCCAGAACCATGCATGGTCCGTTGGTTTAGGGTTATGATACTCGCTTAGGATGCGAGTGGTCCCGGGTTGAAAACCCGGACGGACAAGAGTTTTTGCAGAGGTAACTTAGAGACTATTTAAATTCAACTAGTTAGATTGTAGGAGCACGAGTCGAGCAGGTTTCCGATCCACTCATGGTCCATTGGTCTAGGGGTATGATACTCGCTTAGGGTGCGAGTGGTTCCGGGTTCAAATCCCGGATGGAACCGAGTTTTTGCAGAAGTAATTTAGAGACTATTTAAATTCAACTAGTTAAATTGTAGGCCTATGAGTCGAGCATGTTTCGGGTACAAACATGGGCCGTTGGTGTAGGGGTATGATACTCGCTTTGGGTGCGAGTGGTCTTGTTTCAGATCTTGGACGGACCCGACATTTTGCAGAAGTAAATGGTGAATATTTGAAAGAAACTTATTAGAGGGTAGGTCCGTAAGATGAGCATTTTTCAGGAACATACATTGTCCGTTGGTGTAGGGGTATGTTACTCGCTTAGGGTGCGAATGGTCCCGGGTTCAAATCCTGGACGGACCCGAATTTTTTCAGAAATAATTAAGAGACTATTTTGATGGAACTAGTTAAATTGTAGGACCATGAGTCGAGCATGGTTCAGATACACACATGGTCGGTTGGTCTTGGAGTATGATATTCGCTTTGGGTGCGAGTGGTCCCAAGTTCAAATCTCGGACGGACCCGAGTTTTTGCAGAAGTAATTTAGAGACTATTTAAATTCAACTAACTACGGGGTAGGCCTATAAGTTGAACATTTATCCGATATAAACATGGTTCATTGGTATAGGGTTATGATACTCGCTTAGGGGTGCGAGCGGTCCCGGGTTCAAATCCCGGACGGCCCCGAGTTTTTGCAAAAATAATTTAGAGACAATTTAAATGCAACTAGATAAATTGTAGGCCAATGAGTTGATATTGTCTCAAATACACACATGGTCCGTTGGTCTAGGGGTATTATACTCGCTTTGGGTGTGAGTGGTCCCGTTTCAAATCCCGGACGGACCCGACGTTTTGCAGAAATAATTAGTGAATATTTGAAAGCAACTTATTACAGGGTAGGTCCATAAGATGAGCATTTTCCAGAAACAAACATGATGAGTTGGTATAGGGGTATGGTACTCGCTTAGGATGCGAGTGGTCCCGGGTTCAATTCCCGGACTGATCTGACATTTTGCAGAAGTAATTTAGTGAATATTTGAAAGCAACTTATTACAGGGTAGGTCCATAAGATAATCATTTTCCAGAACCATGCATGGTCCGTTGGTTTAGGGGTATGATACTCGCTTAGGATGCGAGTGGTCCCGGGTTGAAAACCCGGACGGACAAGAGTTTTTGCAGAGGTAATTTAGAGACTATTTAAATTCAACCAGTTAGATTGTAGGAGCACGAGTCGAGCAGGTTTCCGATCCACTCATGGTCCATTGGTCTAGGGGTATGATACTCGCTTAGGGTGCGAGTGGTTCCGGGTTCAAATCCCGGATGGAACCGAGATTTTGCAGAAGTAATTTAGAGACTATTTAAAATCAACTAGTTAAATTGTAGGCATATGAGTCGAGCATTTTTTCGGGTACAAACATGGGCCGTTGGTGTAGGGGTATGATACTCGCTTTGGGTGCGAGTGGTCTTGTTTCAGATCTTGGACGGACCCGACATTTTGCAGAAGTAAATGGTGAATATTTGAAAGCAACTTATTAGAGGGTAGGTCCGTAAGATGAGCATTTTAAAGGAACATACATGGTCCGTTGGTGTAGGGGTATGTTACTCGCTTAGGGTGTGAATGGTCCCGGGTTCAAATCCCGGACGGACCCGAATTTTTTCAGAAATAATTAAGAGACTATTTAGATGGAACTAGTTAAATTGTAGGACCATGAGTCGAGCATGGTTCGGATACACACATGGTCGGTTGGTCTTGGAGTGTGATATTCGCTTGCGGTGCGAGTGGTCCCGAGTTCAAATCTCGGACGGACCCGAGTTTTTGCAGAAGTAATTTAGAGACAATTTAAATGCAACTAGATAAATTGTAGGCCAATGAGTTGATAATGTCTCAAATACACACATGGTCCGTTGGTCTAGGGGTATTATACTCACTTTGGGTGTGTGTGGTCCCGTTTCAAATCCCGGACGGACCCGACGTTTTGCAGAAATAATTTGTGAATATTTGAAAGCAACTTATTACAGGGTAAGTTCATAAGATGAGCATTTTCCTGAAACATACATGATGAGTTGGTATAGGGGTATGGTACTCTCTTAGGATGCGAGTGGTCCCGGGTTCAATTCCCGGACGGATCAGACATTTTGCAGAAGTAATTTAGTGAATATTTGAAAGCAACTTATTACAGGGTAGGTCCATAAGATAAGCATTTTCCAGAACCATGCATGGTCCGTTGGTTTAGGGGTATGATACTCGCTTAGGATTGAGTGGTCCCGGGTTGAAAACCCGGACGGACAAGAGTTTTTGCAGAGGTAATTTAGAGACTATTTAAATTCAACTAGTTAGATTGTAGGAGCACGAGTCGAGCCTGTCTCCGATCCACACATGGTCTATTGGTCTAGGGGTATGATAGTCGCCTAGGGTGCGAGTGGTTCCGGGTTCAAATCCCGGATGGAACCGAGTTTTTGCAGAAGTAATTTAGAGACTAATTAAATTCAACTAGTTAAATTGTAGGCATATGAGTCGAGCATGTTTCGGGTACAAACATGGGCCGTTGGTGTAGGGGTATGATACTCGCTTTGGGTGCGAGTGGTCTTGTTTCAGATCTTGGACGGACCCGACGTTTTGCAGAAGTAAATGGTGAATATTTGAAAGCAACTTATTAGAGGGTAGGTCCGTAAGATGAGCATTTTTCAGGAACATACATGGTCCGTTGGTGTAGGGGTATGTTAATCGCTTAGGGTGCGAATGGTCCCGGGTTCAAATCCTGGACGGACCCGAATTTTTTCAGAAATAATTAAGAGACTATTTTGATGGAGCTAGTTAAATTGTAGGACCATGAGTCGAGCATGGTTCAGATACGCACATGGTCGGTTGGTCTTGGAGTATGATATTCGCTTTGGGTGAAAGTGGTCCCGAGTTCAAATCTCGGACGGACCCGAGTTTTTGCAGAAGTAATTTAGAGACTTTTTAAATTCAACTAACTACGGGGTTAGCCTATAAGTTGAACATTTATCCGATATAAACATGTTTCATTGGTATAGGGGTATGATACTCGCTTAGGGTGCGAGCGGTCCCGGGTTCAAATCCCGGACGGGCCCGAGTTTTTGCAAAAATAATTTAGAGACAATTTAAATGCAACTAGATAAATTGTAGGCCAATGAGTTGATAATGTCTCAAATACACACATGGTCCGTTGGTCTAGGGGTATTATACTCGCTTTGGGTGTGAGTGGTCCCGTTTCAAATCCCGGACGGACCCGATGTTTTGCAGAAATAATTAGTGAATATTTGAAAGCAACTTATTACAGGGTAGGTCCATAAGATGAGCATTTTCCAGAAACATACATGATGAGTTGGTATAGGGGTATGGTACTCGCTTAGGATGCGAGTGGTCCCGGGTTCAATTCCCGGACGGAGCTGTCATTTTGCAGAAGTAATTTAGTGAATATTTGAAAGCATCTTATCCATAAGATAAGCATTTTCCACAACCATGCATGGTACGTTGGTTTAGGGGTATGATACTCGCTCTGGATGCGAGTGGTCCCGGGTTGAAAACCCGGACGGACAAGAGTTTTTGCAGAGGTAATTTAGAGACTCGTTAATTCAACTAACTACGGGGTAGGCCTACGAGTTGAACATTTATCCGATATAAACGTGGTCCATTGGTACAAGGGTATGATACTCGCTAAGGGTGCGAGCGGTCCCGGCTTCAAATCCGGACGGACCCGAGTTTTTGCAAAAATAATTTAGAGACCATTTAAATGCAACTAGTTAAATTGTAGGCCAATGAGTTGATAATGTCTCAAAAACACACATGGTCTGTTGGTCTAGGGGTATTATACTCGCATTGGGTGTGAGTGGTCTTGTTTCAGATCTTGGACGGACCCGACATTTTGCAGAAGTAAATGGTGAATATTTGAAAGAAACTTATTAGAGGGTAGGTCCGTAAGATGAGCATTTTTCAGGAACATACATTGTCCGTTGGTGTAGGGGTATGTTACTCGCTTAGGGTGCGAGTGGTCCCGGGTTCAAATCCCAGACGGACCCGAATTTTTGCAGAAATAATTTCGAGACTATTTAAATGGTACTTGTTAAATTAAAGGACCATGAGTCGAGCATGTTTCGGATACACATGGTCCGTTGGTCTAGGAGTATGATACTCGCTTTGGGTGCGAGTGGTCCCGAGTTCAAATCCCGGACGGACCCGAGTTTTTGCAGAAGTAATTTAGAGGCTATTTAAATTCAACTAGTTAAATTGTAGGCCTGTGAGTTGAGCAAGTCTCAAATACACACATGGTCCGTTGGTCTAGGGGTATGATACGCTCTTAGGGTGCGAGTGGTCCCGTTTCAAATCCCGGACGGAGCCTAATTTTTGCAGAAGTAATTTAGTGACTATTTAAATGCAACTAGTTAAATTGTAGGAACATGAGTCGAGCATGTTTCGGATACACATGGTCCGTTGGTCTAGGAGTATGATACTCGCTTCGGGTGCAAGTGGTCCCGGGTTCAAATCCCGGACGGACCCGAGTTTTTGCATAAGTACTTCAGAGACTCTTTAAATGCAACTAGTTAAATTGTAGGACCATGAGTCGAGCATGTTTCGGGTACAAACATGGTCCGTTGGTCTAGGGGTATGATACTCGCTTCAAATCCCGGACGGACCCGTGTTTTTGCAGAAGTAATTTAGAGACTATTAAAATTCAACTAACTACGGGGTAGGCCTATGAGTTGAACATTTACCCGATATTAACATGGTCCGTTGGTCTAGCGGTATGATACTCGCTTAGGGTGCGAGTGGAACCGGGTGCAAATCCCGGACGGACCCGAGTTTTTGCAGAAATAATTTAGAGACAATTTAAATGCAACTAGTTGAATTGTAGGCCAATGATTTGAGAATGTGTCAAATACATACATGGTCCGTTGTTCTAGGGATATGATACTAGGGATCCAGCCGTTCTAATGGTCCTGATGAGGGGGATGATCTTGGGACTGGGAGCTTGCCTGTCGGGGGGGGGAGTTGCCACTAGCCCTCTCCGGACTGATGAGGCGTAGCTAGGTCCCTTCTGAACCCCTCTCTTAAGGACCATGGGGACGCTACGTGCGATTCAATTCAATCTGCACCATAGTATGGCGGCCTCTGCGATACTCTGCAGGAGGTTTGCTATAGAGGTTCTTGATCAGGCCCTCATACAAGAACCGTGGATTTACCATGGCAAAATCCTCGGTCTTGACGCGGCGGGGTCACTATTTTATGACAAAACTGCTGCTAGACCTAGGACGTGTATTCTGGTTCGGAGGGATCTTTGTTGTATCTCTCTACCGCTGTTCACGTCCCAGGACACGGCGGCCGTGAAGCTAGTCCTGGCCACTGGGCATGCCAAGTTGACTCTCACGGCTGCCTCTGCATACTTTGCCCACGATGCGAACTCTTTCACGACAATTGAGGTGATCAATTTGGTCAATCAATGTGAGAAGAGAGGGGACAAACTAATCATTGGCTGCGACACCAATGCCCATCACATCACGTAGGGCAGCTCTGACTGCAACAGGAGAGGTGATGATTTACTAGAATATATAGTTGGTTGTAAACTATATTCTTAATCAAAACAATGAACCTACTTTTTTAACTTCTAATAGAAGGGAGGTAATTGACTTCACGCTAGCCACAGAAAACCTCGCGTCTTCCGTGTCTAACTGGCATGTGTCTAATGAGCCTCTCTGTCGGATAATAGGCACATCTGCTTCACTGTCGCGACTACCTCTGTCCCGGTGGGGACGGAGATACGCAATCGAAAACGACCAATTGGGCTACAGGGGAGACCTAATCCTATGCTACGGAGAGGGTCATACCCCTAAACTTACTTCACCTAAGGATCTTGACTGGACTGCTGGTGACTTACAGTGCTCCATCATTGAGTCGTTTCACCGGAACTGCCCATTTAAGACCGTTAACCGCTCGAGGCTTGTCCCTTGGTGGAACGCGGATCTCAGCCGGCTTCGGAAATACACAGGCAGGCTCTTTAACAAAGCCAAGCGCACGGGTGACTGGACTGGATACAGGGAGTCCCTTAACACCTACAACAGGGCCATTAGAGCTGCTAAGAAGGACTCCTGGCGGACCTTCTGTGAGCAAGTCTCCAATGTCCCTGCTACGGCTAGGGTCATGAAGATTCTAGCGCACGACAGCACACTACGACTTAATACTATTAAGGTGCGGGAGGGTGTTCACACTAAGTCTGGGGCTGAGACTCTCAAGCACATGCTGGAGGTCCATTTTCCTGACTCTACTTTAATCAATCCAGCAAATCCTGCACTGTAAAAAATAATGGTGCATTCTTACACCATATATGCTGTTTTTTTCGGTGCCAAAATTGACACCATTTAAGGTGTACTTCTACACCATTTTTATGATAAATTCACGCCATTTACAAATATTATTTGCAAGTGTGAACGAAATATTAGGCATTTATACACCATTTAAAGTGCTTTTTAGCATCTTTTTCAGGAAATCTTTTGGACTATAATATTACTACTTAGTTTAATGGTGTTAAATGTAGGCAAAGTTACGTCACGTACATCACATTACTATACCAAATGAAGTGAAGGTGTTAAATATTTTTCCCATATTTAGCACCACGTTTAAGGTGTAAAACAAAGCCATTAATACACCATTTCAAGCCTCTGTTTACTCCATTTCAAAGACCTATTTACTACATTTCAGAGCCCTATTTACTCCATTTCAAAGCCCTATTTACTCCATTTCAAAGCCCTATTTACTCCATTTCAAAGCCCTATTTACTCCATTTCAAAGCCCTATTTACTCCATTTCAAAGCCCTATTTACTCCATTTCAAAGCCCTATTTACTCCATTTCAAGCCCTATTTACTCCATTTCAAAGCTCTATTTACTCCATTTCAAAGCCCTATTTACTCCATTTCAAACCCCTATTTACTCCATTTCAAACCCCTATTTACTCCATTTCAAACCCCTATTTACTCCATTTCAAAGCCCTATTTACTCCATTTCAAAGCCCTATTTACTCCACTTCAAAGCCCTATTTACTCCATTTCAAACCCCTAGCTATTTACTCCATTTCAAAGCCCTATTTACTCCATTTCAAAGCCCTATTTACTCCATTTCAAAGCCCTATTTACTCCATTTCAAAGCCTTATTTACTCCATTTCAAAGCCCTATTTACTCCATTTCAAAGCCCTATTTACTCCATTTCAAAGCCCTATTTACTTCATTTAAAACCCATATTTACTCCGTTTCACACCTCAATTTACTCCATTTCAAACCCATATTTACACCGTCTCAAACCCATATTTACACCGTTTCAAACCCATATTTACACCGTTTCAAACCCATATTTACACCGTTTCAAACCCATATTTACACCGTTTCAAACCCATATTTACACCGTTTCAAACCCATATTTACACCGTTTCAATCCCTTATTTACACCGTTTCAAACCACTATTTATACCGTTTCAAACCCCTATTTACTCCATTTCAAGTCCCCTTTTAACAATTTCAAGCCCCTGTTCACCCCCATTCCAAGTTGATTTTACTACGGCAATTAACAGATTGTCTTCCATTCGGCTTAAAAAACCCCGCAATTTGACCGGTTTTGGCTTCGGTATATTATGATTAAAAGATCCCAATTCTCGGGAACACGAAGACTCTATACCCGCGGTAATCTGATTATCTAATGAAGATTGAGTGGTTAGGTAAAATGAGCAATAATTCCATGTATTTTTTTAAATATTAAGCAAAATTTAGAGTTTAGAAGAACGAAATATTTTCAAATCGAAGAAATGTACCTTGATAAAGCGATTAGCAAATTGTTATATTTAAGTCATATGCATTATGTAACACTGTAATGAAGTTTGAACATAGAATGAGTACCCAAAATCTATTTTCTAACGTAACAGTTCCTCTAAAAACAACATTTAATTTTTAAACGCTGTCACCGATTAAATGTTTATTATCATTGAAATGGTTCTTCAATTTTTAGCATTTATAGGATATGAATATAAGCATACGCTTATTATCACGAGGTCAAATGCTTAAATTAGGAACCGTAGGTCTCAAAGACGCCTAAGCAAAACTAACCTATGCTTTTCCTAACCCTAATCTGATATATAAAACAAGCAATATTTTGGAAAAGGAAGATGCTTTTTCTTCAAAATCCTGAATAAATATAGCGTTATTGTTCAAGGGACCGTCCATAAACTATGTCACACTCTTATGTGGGGGAGGGGATTTGTAAGTTTGTGACGGTCCGTCACGAGTGGGGAGGGAGGGGTCCTACGATGCGTGACGTCACATTTAAAATTAATTTTAATACGAAGTCAGTAAGAGGTCGATTGACCCTTTTGTTATAGAAGAAAAAACACAACGTTAAAAAGTTCACCAGACAATAATGTGCTAAAGCTCAATCAGAGGCAAACGATGTTTGTAAAAGCTTAAAACGGAAAAGAACTTTGACTTTCAAGTCGAGCAAAAATGTCTGAGCGGAAAAGAAGAAAGAATCTCTTTTTAAATTAATCAAATTAAATTGGTAAATTAAGACAAATCATAGTCCGTTGGGGGGGGGTTAAAGAAATGTGAAGTGGTTTTCAGGGGAGGGGTCTTAGAAAACGTGACGAAGCGTGATCTGGGGGGTCAGAAAATGCCATTTTTTAGGTGGCGTAGTTTATGGCCGGTCCCCAAAGGACCAAAGAAATGGAGAATTTTTTCGAATAGGCCCGCTTTTATGAAGCTAGATTCCCACTCCACGGAAAACACGACGGAAACCCGGCAGAAAGGGGTTCGACCGACGGAATTTCCGTTCGGTCGGGCGTAAGTTGTGTTCTATTTTTTCGGTCGTGTTCGGCGTTACGCCGGTGTCTCAGCCAATGAAATTATCCCACTGACAACGTCATAAATTTCAAGAGCGCACGCACACGCGAGATCGATTGATAGCCACCATTTTTTGTGGTTGACCAAGGCTTATCGGAAACATACCACCAAGAAAGAAAAATTAAATTAACGGAAGTAAAAAGAGATAAGATGTTAATAAGGAAATGTTTACTGAGGACGCTAGAAAATATCCCTTCTAGTACGATCCAAGCGACGAGGGGACAAAGAGTGTGAAATAGATGATGAGGAAACAACTCAAATCTGTCACGTGACCCAAAAATATCTACAGCCAAACTGAAAATTCAGTCGTAGTGTGAACGGTATACCGCCGGACGCTAGCGTAAGTTAAAATTTTTACCGTTGGCTGTGTGATTTCGCCGGTTTTTTCGGTCGAGTGGGAAATTGGGAATCTAGTTTAATGCCAAAGAAAGAAAGGTGTTGCTTTAAAAAGTAACATGCGCTCTTCTTTATTAACACCGATCTGACTCCATTAGTTGTTACCCAAGAGAGATCATTTGAATAATTTTAACGGCATTAACTTATAGTCGTGTTAATTCGAGCTTGATATAATAGAAAAGCCTTCAACGTGTATATACACAATAGGAGAGGTAGTGAAGTCCCGCCGAACACGATAATAATGATCCCAGTAAATGGGGTGAATAGGGGTTTGAAATGGGCTAATAATGACAAGAAATAGGGTAAATAAGGACTTGAAATGGGGTTAATAAGGACTTGAAATGGTGTAAATAGGGATTTCGCAATGGTGTAAATAGCGGTTTTGCAATGGTATAAATAGGGGTTTTGCAATGGTGTAAATAAGGGTTTTGCAATGGTGTAAATAGGGCTTGAAATGGGGTAAATATAGATTTGAAATTGGGTAAATAGGAGTTTCGCAATGGTGTAAATAAGGCTTGAAAAGGGGTAAATATGGACTTTAAATGGGTTAAATAGGATTTTTGCAATGGTGTAAATAGGGGTTTTGGAATGTTGCAAATAGGGGTTTTGCAATGGTGTAAATGGGGGTTTTGCAATGCTGTAAATAGGGGTTTTGTAATGGTGTAAATAGGGGTTTTGCAATGGTGTAAATAGGGGTTTTGCAATGGTGTAAATAGGGCTTGAAACTGGGTAAATATAGATTTAAAATTGGGTAAATAGGAGTTTTGCAATGGTGTGAATAAGGCTTGAAATTGGGTAAATATAGATTTAAAATTGGGTAAATAGGAGTTTTGCAATGGTGTAAATAAGGCTTGAAAAGGGGTAAATAGGGACTTTAAATGGGGTAAATAGGATTTTTGCAATGGTGTAAATAGGGGTTTTGCAATGGTGTGAATAAGGCTTGAAAAGGTGTAAATAGAGACTTTCAATGGGGTAAATAGGGACTTTAAATGGTGTAAATAGGGGCTTTGCAATGGTGTAAATAGGGGTTTTGCAATAGCGTAAATAGGGGTTTTGCAATGGTGTAAATAGGGGTTTTGAAATGCTGTAAATAGGGGTTTTGCAATGGTATAAATAGGGGTTTTGCAATGGTATAAATAGGGGTTTTGCAATGGTGTAAATAGGGGTTTTGCTATGGTGTAAATAGGGGTTTTGCAATGGTGTAAATAGGGCTTGAAATGGGGTAAATATAGACTTTAAATGGGGTAAATATGGACATGAAATGAGGTGAATAGGGGTTTACAACGGTGTAAATGGGGCTTGAAATGGGCTAAATATAGACTTGGAATGGGCTAATTAAGGACTTAAAATGGGGTAAATAGGGGTTTGCAGTGGTGCAAGTTTTTTTAAAAAAAAATTAGCTCCATTTTCGTATTATTTTAACACCATTTAATGGTATAATCGAAGGTGTTATTTTAATCCATTTGTGTATAATTTGAGCACCTTATATCGAATGATGTTTTATGAATCCTTTTTTGCGCCATTCATTTTCGCTATTGGTGTTAGTAAAATATCGCACTATTTTCATACAATTTCAACACATTGTCAAGATGTACAAATACCGCGGAATAAATTTTGCACCACTACAACACTTTTTAGGTACCTTAATTTAGAGTGCATAACTCCATTTTCACGTTATTTCACCATCTTTTTTATGAGTCTTGCTCACCTTTTCGAGGATGAAGTTTCTTAGTCTTTTCTTACACCTTCTATTTAAGCGAAAGGTGTTTAAAAGATAAATCCATTTTCACATTATTTCAACATCATTTTATGGGCCTGCGAAGGTGTTATTTTATATCAATTGCGCACCTTTCCGAGGATGAGGTTTTTTCCGCCCTAATTTACACCTTCTATTTAAGCCAATGGTGTTCAAAACATAACTTTATTTTCACATTATTTGAACACCTTTAATATGGGCCTTGCGAAGGTGTTATTTTATATCGTTTAGGTATCATTTGTGCGCCTTTTAATGAATGAGGCTTTTTCAACCCCTTTTCACACCGTTGATTTAAGCGAATGGTGTTTAAAAAATATCGCACTAATTCTACGCCATTTGAGCACCATTTAATGGGGTATTTAATGGGGTTATTTTATATAATTAAGGTATCATTCACACACCTTTTAAAGAATTATGTTTTATAAACCCATTTCTACACCATTCGTTTAAGCTAATGGTGTTTTTAAAATATCGAACCATTTTCGTACTATTTCAGCACCTTGTCAAGGTGCACAAATAGTGCACATTGTTTTAACACCATTATGGCACTATTTAGACACCACAATTTTTTACAGTGTGACTCTCTCTACCCTGTCCTGCACAGGGCTAAGAGGGAAGACTGGCTTGTAGCCCGACAGGTTGTCACAATTCCCAAGCTTCGGTGGGCTGTCAACTGTTTTGAGCCCTACAAGTCTCCGGGACCCGACGGGGTCTTCCCTCTGCTTTTGCAGGAGGGCTTAGACCACATTGCCTCTCCGCTATGCAAGATCTATAGACTTTGCATTGCTCTCGGTCTCATACCTCGTGACTGGAAGCGCTCTAGGGTCATCTTCATTCCCAAGCCCGGGAAGGCTTCCTATCTCGAGGCGTAAGCATTTAGGCCCATATGCCTGACCTCCTTCTTCCTCAAAATTCTGGAGAAACTGGTGGACAGGTACATTAGAGACGAGGTACTTTCGGTAATTCCTCTCTCTTCTTCACAATTTGCTTACCAAAAAGGCAAATCCACTGAGACGGCCCTTCACGACCTTACGAATTGCCTGGATAGGGCATTCGAGTTTCAGGAAATTTCACTGGCCGTCTTCCCCGATATTGAGGGGGCCTTTGACAAGGTCTCTAGCTCGGTTATTACTGAAGCTGTTAAGAGATTTGGCATCAGCGACACTCTTGGCCGCTGGATCAAGTCCATGCTTTCCGACAGCGAGGTGTCGGCGTCCCTCCTTGGGGACTCTCTAGGAGTGACTACCAGCAGGGGCTGCCCACAGGGTGGAGTGCTCTCCCCCCTGTTGTGGTGTGGAAGTTCCCGGATACTGTTACCGCGCTTATGAGATCTGCTCTCTCTAGCGTGGAGCAATGGTGTCAGGCGGTTAACTTCACCGTTAATCCTGATAAAACTGTCCTTGTTCCTATTACGAGGAAGAATACTAAGGATCTGTTCAATGATATCTCTTTCTTTGGCCAGGTCCTGACAAAGTACTCCGAGGTGAAATACCTGGGGGTGACCTTTGATTGCAGACTCACATGGAAGCCGCATCTTGATCGGTGTATTAAGAAGGCCAAGATGCTCTTCTGGAGGACCAGGAGCTCCGTCGGCCAGACTTGGGGCCTCAACCCCAAGGCTGTACACTGGCTCTATATTGGAATCATCAGACCCATACTAGCCTACGGGGCACTTGTCTGGGGGACAAGGGTCCGGCTCAAAACGGTGCAGGCTGCCCTGCTCAAGCTTCAAAGGCTTGCCTGCATTGGTGTTTCGTGGGCCATGAGATCGACCCCAACTGCTTACTCATCATCTCTTCATTGAAGAGGAGGCTATCATGGGGGCCTACTGGCTCAACATTAATGGCTGTTGGGTTCCAAGGCTCTGGGATTACAGCCATACGAAGCTCTTTCGGGAGTACGCCGCAATTGAGCCGTCGTTAACGATGTGCTCTGAAAAAACCGTTACAAGTTTAGACTTCACTAAGCCATTCAGCATCCACTTTCCCAGTAGGGCCGAGTGGACTAACCTGCTGCCTCTTGGCACTGGGGGTGAAACTGGGGGTGAAACTATTTGGTTCACCGATGGTTCCAAGACTGATTCGGCTATTACTGCCAAACCACAAGGGTCGGTTTTTCTGCTTGCCTGGGCACCTTTGCTAGCGTGTTCCAGGCGGAAATTGCCGCGATCTGTTATTGCGCAGATTACTGCATTAACAAAGGGTATACCGGACGGACTGTGGGAATTTATTCTGAACACGCTGAACCAGTGTCAGATTACGTCTCAACTGGTGCGCAGCTGCCTTGATCTGCTAGCGCGACTGGCGTCCTGCAACAGGGTTCTGTTGTACTGGGTGCCAGGGCATAGCGGATATTATGGCAATGAGCAAGCCGATAGTTTTGCGATAAGGGCGCGGAGGCCAAGCTCTTGGGGCCGGAGCCGGCCGTCCCCATCCCCTACGGGCACGTCAATCTGAGTCTACTAGACAGGTTGACTGTCATACAAAACCAGCTCTGGCATAACATGGAGGGCCAGAGACAGACAAAACAGTTAGTCAATGGTCCCTGCAGATCTCGTGCTAGAGACCTAATTTTGCTCAGCAGATGGGATATTAGGCTGGCTACCGGTCTTCTGACCGGTCACTGCCGGCTAAATAGGCACCTCCATCTTATGGGTTTTTCCGACGACCCTCTCTGTAGGTCGTGTCGGGAGAAGGAAGAAACATCCGCTCACGTACTTTGCGAGTGCGACTGCTTCGCCTCGCTTAGACTACAATATTTTGATTCACACACTGTGGAACCCTTGCGGGTCTACTCTATTACGGTGGAGCGAATTCTTCGCTACGCTTTGGCTACGGGTCTATTCAAGGCCTGACTACGAGGGTGCACAATATGCTTATGGCATCGGTGGTAGGGCGCGAGCCCCCCTACTCATTATTTTATAATAATAATAAATCCGCATCCTCAACATATGGCTTTGGTTAAAGCTTTGTCCACATTGAGCTTGCTCTCGCCTGTTTTCGCCCTTATCTATTTGCATCTTTGCAACAGATCACGAAAAGTATCTGTACTATTATTCTGAGAGCCAGTGAAATTGGAGCCATCATAGCTCCATTTACGTCGTCCAAAAGAGGAAAACCAAACTAATCGACACCCTCCATAACCCTTCCTCTCGTCAGCGATTGGTGCTTTCTCGCGAATGAGTGAAATTCTAGGCCCACAGTATAAGTACTGAAATTCTATTCTGAAAGTTTAATACAGTCACCCTGACTCGACCTTTCCGAATTCCGCGCCAAGCTCATTCAAGATATTTTCCCTAACAACGCTGTGCAGTGTCTACTGGGCAAGGATGCAGATCCCTATTTCATTAAGTGTTAGAGTCATACACTCCTTGGATTGATTTTCTAATAGCATTTAATCTGAATTGCTATGGTCATTTCATTTTCCGTCTATAAGTTAAAGGAAACCAGTGTACTAAATATTTGTGAAATCGGCTGAAACGCGCGGACTTTGTTGCATAGAGAAGATTTTTTACATTTCTGGGCGCCATTTTTTAAGATGGCGGCGGATTGGAAAAATCTTTCTTAGTACGCTCCTACAACCTATGAGTAACATTCCTGGAAATTGGGGCAAACTGTTTGGGCTGGACGTTGATTATCAGTCAGTCAGGACTTCGATTTATATAGAAATAGATTTTGACAGCTGGTTGAAATACATTTCAAACCACTTAGAAAAATAATGATTTTGTCTTCAATATTCCTTCTTACAGAATGCTGTGGAAGGATTAGCGAGGAAAGTGCTGAAAGAAAATATAGAAAGATATAGTTCAATTAAAGCTCCGGCAAACACAGACGTTTTCGAGTTACTAGAAGCCTTAATCAACAATCAAGTAACTTCATCATTTCCCATGACTTCAATACTAGAAGCTACGCCATTACTCGACATGTGCGAGACATTTGAGCTTAAACTTCATTTATCTCGTGAACCAGTCCATTCTTCTCTTTTGGCATTTCCCATGAAAAAGAATGGAAACCCCTACATCGCACGTGTTTTCAAGCAAACGTGAGTTAGTCTAACTATTATATTAAATATTAATAGGAATGTGTATCCAATTCTATGGTGTCAGGCAATTTATTACCACTTGACACGCCCCTTTTTATTTATCTCGCTATCGCGTCTTTCTTCTTTTTTAGTATCCTGAGAATGTACGAAACTAGCATATTATTTCGTGATCGTGACTTCAACCTCTTTTTAACCGAACTGTGCCTTGCGCAATACAGATCAATTGCAGAGAATGAAGTGAAGTTAGAGTTTTCTCCTCGCTCATTGGCCGGGGCGAAATTGGATTCTCTCTTCTGAGTGGCGGAGACGCTTTCGCCACTATTTTGGATTCTGAGCCGTGATTGGATGTTCCGACAATCTAGGAAAGATTGTGGTTCAGTTCAGTTTTTTCTTCACTTGACACTGAACCATGGGTGTAACGTCAGTTAACGGTGTAAATTATCGTTAAAGGTCGGTGCAATTGAGGTACTTAACGCCATCTAACTTACTAACCGCACATCTTCACAAGCCTATTCTATTTCGTTTGCTACATTTATTTTAAATAAGTAGTTACTAACTTAGTACACGTGTCTTTTGAAAGTAAGTAAAGGGTTATTTGTGTTCGTCAAATTTGTTTGCCTTAAGGTGGGTAAGATTCTATGGAACGATTAATTACTATGTATATTTCTAGTTTCCCGAACCTTTAACTGAATTAAATGAATAATAATACATTTAAATGACAATAACGTATAGAATAAAAAAAATAAATAAAGAATAATGTATAGAATAAAAAAAATAAATAAAGAAAACCAAATTCATTGACAAGAATTATTGAGCATGGTACATAATACAAATGAAAAGGTATCAAAAACGTACTAAACCTAAAACATAAATCATCAGCGATTTGTGATGTTTAATTAAATACACACCTCTAATAACCTTAAAGTTTTCAACTGACCCCATGTATGTTCTTACTCCATTTTACTGAGCTCTACAAGAAAGTAAGTCGTTTACCATATATCTTCAGCAATTATTTGTGGCTGTGGGCAGGCCTGTGAGGCTATTTGTGTGGCAATAGTCACCGTGCTATTGACACACTCACAAAATGTGTGGCAAAGTCCTCTAACACTAAGCTGTAGTAATATATACCCTTACTACTTTTACCACTGAGCTTTTCTGCTAGAAATGTGTACTTCAGTATGTTGTATTCTAACCCTTTATTCATGATTTACACTGAGATTTCAAGTTCTTCGAAGAAGGTACCATTTTCGCAAGACGAAATTGAAACGTTGGTGACCCAGCTGGAGGCCATTCCATCACTTGTTTTAAACGAGTATGGCTGTGCCCCTGAGCAGCGCAAAAAGATGCGGAGTCGCATCACGGAGCACGTCAACGCTGTGCAACAACACCAGCACACGGACGCGGAGGTGAAGAAGAAGTGGGCCAATCTGAAAGGAGTTGTACGTAAGAAGGCGGCAACTATTGCTCCGGAGAGACGTAAAACTGGTGGTGGTACCAATGCATCAGAACCGCTTACACCAATTGAGGCGAGGATTTCCGCGTTGATTTCGAAGGTTTCAATGCAAGGGATCTCTCGAGCCTATGATTTTGGTCGTAACTGGATTGCACAGTCTGATGCAGGTCCATCGTCAGCTCCTCAATATGACCCGTACGTTCTTTTTCTCAGAACATTGTTTATATTATCAAGAGCGAAACAGTTAAAACATTGTTTTCACAGGTCTTCTTGTACTGCACCATCAACTCCGGACCCATTTACTGAAAGGTTTGTGGAACTAAACTTACAATTTGCTTGTAATGTTGTTAACCATATTAAAATGGCGGGATTCCTATTCAATTAGTAATGAGGATTTGGATGCCATTTTGCAACCATTTATAGACGACTCCACAACTTTATCATCCTTTTCGTCCATCTTTGGTATGAAAAATTATCTTTCTATTCCTTTAATGAAAATGAATGGTTATTAATAGTAGGCTTGTATGTTCCTAGATGCTAGCGTTGGTGATCCCGAGGCTAGCTGCTCCGGTAGTGGCCCTCCAAAATCCTGTATTGCTCCTGTAGTTCCTGCACCAGAGGCAGAAGCAAGCTGCTCCAACAGTGAAGCACCAGGAACTTGTAAGTTTGATTTTAGCCTGTTCTGTACATTGGTGTTATTATCTCCAAACACAATATCAGCAGTTACAGACATTGGAAATATTCCTTCTCTTTTGTGACCCATATCCAATACCAATGGCTTCTTTTGTTGAAACACTGGTTGTAATGGTTATTGTGCACTACGAACTGTTAATAAAATAGGCGCCAGTTAATTAGTATTGCTTACATGTCACAAGACAGATCGCTATTACCCTAAGCGTTTATGGCTGGTTAGGTTTTATAAACTAAATATAAGTGTCTTATAGCTCAATTGGAAGCCAGAAAAAGACCTCTAACCCACAAGGAAAAGATCGTTGCTGCAGCCAAAGAGTGCACCGAGGCGGCCAAAGGTCAGAGGTTGGCAGCGGAAGAAACGAAGGTAAAGGCCAAACGTCAGAGGCTTGCGCTGGAAGCTTCATCTGATTTTCAGCGTCAAATTCTTCACGTACTTGAAGGTATGAATGAAAATTTAGCCTTTAGGCGTGAAACGAACAGAATCAATGCTGAGGCCAGGCTTATAGAAGCCGAATACATTAGGACAATTTTGAGCCGACAGTCAAATCAATCTGACCCTAATAAATAATCATGGTCATTTCCTAAGTTAACTATCTAAATTCTTTATTATTTGCATGTTAAAGACACATGCGTACATTATTATTTTCCTGTACATACTTATTCCACTGCCTTTCTTCGCTTCATTTAAATTGTGTTTATTTAATTAATTTCTTTTTTCCTGCATGGTATACTCCCGTGCACTTTGGCCTTTAAATTGTTTAATTTATTTATTTACTGCATGCTAAAATCCCGTGCTTTTTGGCCTTTAAATTGTTTAATTAATAATTTCTTTATTTACTGCATGCTAAAATCCCGTGAACTTTGGCCTTTAAGCTGTTTAATTAATAATTTCTTTATTTTCTGCATGGTAAATTCCCCGTGAAATTTGGCCTTTAAATTGATTAATTTCTTTATTTAATACAAGCTAAAATCCCGTGAACTTTGGCCCTTAAATTGTTTAATTAATAATTTCTTAGTTTTCCCCGTGAACTTTGGCCTATAAATGGTTTAATGTATTTATTGAATTAATAGCTATATTTACTGCATGCTAAAATCCCGTGAACTTTGGCCTTTAAATTGTTTAATTAATAATTTCTTTATTTTCTGTATGGTAAATTCCCCGTGAACTTTGGCCTTTAAATTGTTTAATTAATAATTTCTTTATTTTCTGCATGGTAAATTCCCCGTGAACTTTGGCCTTTAAATTCCTCAATTTCTTTATTTACTGCATGCTAAAATCCCGTGAACTTTGGCCCTTAAGTTGTTTAATTAATAATTTCTTTATTTTCCCCCTGAACTTTGGCCTTTAAATGGTTTAATGTATTTATTGAATTAAGCTTTATTTACTGCATGCTAAAATCCCGTGTGCTTTGGCCTTTAAATTGTTTAATTAAATATTTCTTTATTTTCCCCGTGAACTTTGGCCTTTAAATGGTTTAATGTATTTATTGAATTAATAGCTTTATTTACTGCATGCTAAAATCCCGTGAACTTTGGCCCTTCAATTGTTTAATTAATAATTTCTTTATTTTCTGCATGGTAAATTCCCCGTGAACTTTGGCCTTTAAATTGTTTAATTTCTTTATTTACTGCAAGCTAAAATCCCGTGCTTTTTGGCCTTTAAATTGTTTAATTAACAATTTCTTTATTTACTGCATGCTAAAATCCCGTGAACTTTGGCCTTTCAATTGTTTAATTAATAATTTCTTTATTTTCTGCATGGTAAATTCCCCGTGAACTTTGGCCTTTAAATTGTTTAATTTCTTTATTTACTGCATGCTAAAATCCCGTGAATTTGCCCTTAAATTTTTTAATTAATAATTTCTTTATTTTCCCCGTGAACTTTGGAGTTTAAGTGGTTTAATGTCTTTATTGAATTAATAGCTCTATTTATTGCATGCTAAATTAGACATGCAATTTAACCTTGAAATTGTACTTAATGTTTTTATTGAATTATATGCCTTATTTACTGCATGCAAAGTTCCTCACGCTTTTTGGTATTGCAATTGTACTTTAATGTTTTATGGAATTATTTGCCTTATTTACTGCATGCTAAATTAGGTTTGGTCAATCTGGTTTCTTATCTTTGATTTAACCACTTAACATACTACTGCCAATTAAAGTTTTAAATTGGCAGCTGTATTTCTACTGTTCCATCACTTTTGCAGACCTGTAACATGTCTTTAAATGTAGTCAAATTGCAGTTTTAAATTAGCAGCTAGATTTCTACTTTTCAATCACTCTTTCAGACCTGTAACATGCCTATAAATGTGGCCAAATTGCAGTTTTATATTAGCAGCTGGATTTCTACTTTTCTATCACTTTTGCAGACCTGTAACATGTCTATAAAAAAGGTCCAATTACAGTTCTAAATTGGCAGCTGCATTTCTGCTTTTCCATCACTTTTGCAGATCTGTAACATGTCTATAAATGTGGTAGAATTGCAGTTTTAAATTAGCAGCTGGATTTCTAATGTTCCATCACTTTTGCAGACCTGTAACATGCCTATAAATGTGGCCAAATTGCAGTTTTAAATTAGCAGCTGGATTTCTACTTTTCTATCACTTTTGCAGACTTGTAACATGTCTATAAAAAAGGTCCAATTACAGTTCTAAATTGGCAGCTGCATTTCTGCTTTTCCATCACATTTGCAGATCTGTAACATGTCTATAAATGTGGTAGAATTGCAGTTTTAAATTAGCAGCTGGATTTCTACTTTTCTATCACTTTTGCAGACCTGTAACATGTCTATTAAAACGGTCAAATTACAGTTCTAAATTAGCAGCTGGATTTCTACTTTTCCATCACTTTTGCAGACCTGTATCATATCTATAAAAACGGTCAAATTACAGTTTTAAACTAACAGCTGGTATTTCTACTTTTGCTTAGCGTTTGCAGAATTGCGCTGCATATTTCTGCCAGGCTAGACAGTTAACAGTTAACAAACAGAAAATGAAGAAACGGCAGTCAATTTGCAGTTCTAGAATTGCTGTGAAATTTTCCCGTTTTTTGAGCTGCAGAAATGTAGCCTTAATGTATACCTATTACAGCGTGGTAGCGATAAAAAAAGCGCGTATGCAGATGAATTACAGCTTAAAATTTTTGTACGGGAAGTCAACTTCGAGCGCACCCTTAATTTTTATCTGCTTCTGTTAGGCATTAATATTACTGCTTTTATTTTTCTAAAATTTGAATAAAGAATTGCTTAGGCCTAAAAAGTCATCTTAAAAAAGCTTTACTCATTCATCTTAATAAAATCTTTTGATCTAATACTGTCACGTCTCGATCCTAAAAATATTTAAACCACCATAAAAGATAGAAAATTGAAACATTTTTTGGTCATAAATGGGCCAGTATTGTATATACAGTTATCATAAGTTTATCAGATATGTTTCAATAAGTATGACACTGCCTATACTTCGTAATGCTAGAGACTTACTGAGAGCTAGTTCGAGAATGACGCGAGAATTGAATACACTCGGTTTTGCAGTCCAACTTCCTATTTTGCCTTATTAAGCCTTTGACAATGGCTCAACAGGCGTCGCTTTACGAGAATATGACGTTTCACCTACACCACTTCATGAAGTAACCAGTGACAAACTTATGGAACACATCTTACGAACTTATGCAGTTATGTTTAAGGTGTATCCAATACTAACAACATAAGGATTCCAAGCTTTCAAAGGTGTTGGCAGTCAAGTTCTATAGATTCAAAACCTAATAAAATAAGAGTTACTTCTATTTGAGGTATAAAGTCGTAGAAAAACAATTTTTCATCCAAAAAAAGTAAATAAAATTAATTTCAGTTTATTTTAGTGATTTTATTCCAGTTTTTGAGACCAGACCTAGCTTTCTGTGTGGGTGTGCATGTGTGTGTTTGTGGCCCCGGGTACACGAAAAACAAGCGTGGATAGAAACCGATTAAGACAAGATCTACTATCACCATGGCGCTCGAAATGTCAAGGAAATTGCGAACCAAAGTACTTTAGCGCTATCATATAAATTTACAGCAGTTTTCCTGGTTGCGGATAGACGTAAAACAAGCCTGTCGGGACCCTTCCCTTCAGTTGTAATCGGTTTTTAGCTATAAGTTTGAAAGAATTTTTCGATTACGTTCTGTGAGTGTGTATGTTGTGGATGTTAGATAGACGAAAAGACCTTCTTATCTAGATGTGGTGAGAACTTAATGTACATGTACCTAAGCAGTTGGACCATCTCAGATATTACTTTAGCAAGTCAGAAAAGCGTGTATTCAGATGAATTACAGCTTAATATTTTTGTAAGAGATGAGTACAAGTTGGGAATCCAAAATAAACCTCTCCAAGTCGAGACGCAATTTAGAGGCTATTCTTAAATATTTAAATAAATATAAATGATATTTATTAATTTAATCGTCATTAATTTACCTTAATTCTAGTTAAATCGTTTTAAGAAACTTTATTCCTAAAATCATTTTAAACATAGCTATTGTTGACGTTTGAACTCAAGCGTAAGCCTCTTTAATTTTTTTTGGAAATTTAGGGTACATAAGGCTACTGATTCACAATAATTGATTGGAAAACCCGCAATGACTCTGCAAAGCATATGAAACGCGCCTGCAAAGAATCTGAAATGCACCTGCAATTATCCTACAAAGTATCTGAAACGCACCTGCAATGACCCTACAAAGAATCTGAAATCCACCTGCAATGATCCTGCGATGTATCTGAAATGCACCTGCAATGATCCTGCGAAGTATCTGAAACGCGTCTGCAATTATTCCACAAAGTATCTATATCGCGCCTGCAATTATCCTTCAAAGTATCTGAAACGCGCCTGCAATGATCCTACAAAGAATCTGAAACGCGGCTGCAATGACCCTGCAAAGTATCTGAAACGCACCTGCAATTATCCTACAGAGTATCTGAAATGCTCCTGCGAAGTATCTGAAACGCGGCTGCAATGATCCTACAAAGTATCTGAAACGCACCCGCAATTATCCTACAAAGTATATGAAAAGAGCCTTCAATTAATCTAAAAAGTATCTGAAACGCGCCTGCAATTATCCTACAAAGTATCCGAAATACGCCTGCAATGATCCTAAAAAGTATCTGAAACGCGCCTGCAATGATCCAAAAAAGTATATGAAAAGCGCCTGCAATATTCCTACAAAATATATGAAAAGCGCCTGCAATTATCCTACAAAGTATATGAAAAGCGCCTGCAATTATCCTAAAAATTTCTGAAAAGTACCTGCAATTATCCTACAAAGTATCTGAAACGCGCCTGTAATTATCCTACGAAGTATCTGAAGTGCGGCTGCAATGAACCTAAAAATTATCTGAAAAGCACCTGCCATTATCCTTAAAAAGTATCTGAAACGCGCCTGCAATTTTCCTACAAAGTATATGAAACGCTCCTGAAATTATCCTGAAAAGTGTTTGAAATGCGCCTGCAATTATCCTACAAAGTATCTGAAACGCGCCTGTAGTTATCCTACAAAGTATATGAAAAGCAACTGCAATTATCCTACAAAGTATATGAAAAGAGCCTGCAATTATCCTAAAAATATCTGAAACGCGCCTGCAATTATCCTAAAAAGCATCTGAAAAGCACCTGCAATTATCGTACAAATTAAAGTATCTGAAACGCGCCAGTAATGATCCTGAAAAGTATCTGAAACGCGCCTGCTATTTTCCTACAAAGTATATGAAAAGCGCCTGCATTTATCCTGCAAAGTATCTGACATGCGCCTGCAACTATCCTAAAAATTATCTGACATGCGCCTGCAACTATCCTAAAAATTATCTGAAACATGGCTGCAATGATCCTGCAAAGTATTTGAAACGCGGCTGCAATTATCCTACAAAGTATCTGAAACGCGGCTGCAATGACCCTGCAAAGTATCTGAAATGCGCCTGCAATTATCCTGAAAAGTATCTGACAAGCACCTGCAATTATTCTACAAAGTATCTGAAACGCGCCTGTAATTATCCTACAAAGTATATGAAAAGCGCCTGCAATTATCCTACAAAGTATATGAAAAGAGCCTGTAATTATCCTAAAAAGTATCTGAAAAGCACCTGTAATTATCGTATCTGAAACGCGCCTGTAATTATCGTATCTGAAACGCGCCTGTAATTATCGTATCTGAAACGCGCCTGTAATGGTCCTTAAACGTATCTGAAACGCGCCTGTAATGGTCCTTAAAAGTATCTGAAACGCGCCAGTAATGATCCTGAAAAGTATCTGAAACGCACCTGCAATTTTCCTACGAAGTATATGAAAAGCGCCTGCATTCATCCTGCAAAGTATCTGACATGCGCCTGAAACTATCCTAAAAATTATCTGAAACGCGGCTGCAATGATCCTGCAAATCATCTGAAACGCGGCTGCAATTATCCTACAAAGTATCTGGAACGCGCCTGCAATGATCCAAAAAAGTATCTAAAACGCGCCTGCAATTTTCCTACAAAGTATATGAAACGCGCCGGCAATGATCCTGAAAAGTATATGAAACGCGCCTGTAATGGTCCTGAAAATTATATGAAACGCTCCTGCAATTTTCCTACAAAGTATCTGAAACGCGTCTGTGATGATCCTGAAAAGTATCTGAAACGCGCCTGTGATGATCCTGAAAAGTATCTGAAACGCGTCTGCAATTATCGTAAAAAGTATCCGAAACACGCCTGCAATTATCCTACAAACTTAGCAATTTCTGACTGTAACATGCATACAATATATTTGGAAGGTACAGTACTTGTAATGAGCCTACAAACATCCTGATTTCTTACGGGAGTTACTATTTCCCTTCTGTTTTCTAGCTGTAAGGTAACTATTTTATGACTATAGAGTTGCTAAATTTTGTATACTGTTGTACTGAGTTTTCCAACGGAAGATATTTTTTCTGCAAAACGTCTAAAATGTTCTGCATTGCTCTCTGGAATCACCTTAATTTTGTCTGAAATTGAACATTTTTCAGGTTTATTCCAGTATTTTTCCAGAATATTCCAGTTTATTTGCAATATATTGCAGATTCTAAAAAATCTAATTAACAGCAAAAATGCAGCCGTAAATTTTTGTACGGGAAGGAAATAAAGTTAAAGTATATAATTTCTCGTAGTGAAAAGTTAAGTTTTAAAAAATCCTTTTAATCCACGCGCTACATTTTATTAAAATTTTCATTTCAAATCTTGTTCTAAAATGCACCATTTTATATTCTCAGGTGATTTTTCAAAATCCTTTTGGACCTACTTTTTGTCCTGCAAAAGCTAAGGTTAAAATTATCACAATGAAATACTTTGAGAGTATTTACAATTGCCAGCTAGTTTCACGAGGTTTGAACGTATGTTTAGCAATGTGTGCTTTTATATAGTGCATTGTGTTTTCGGACCATTCAAACTCTAAGTTGGATTGAGTTTGACAATTCCAGAATAAATTTATTTCCTATACTAACGTCTCTCCCCAAAAAAGGGCAATTATTATACAAAAACGAGTTTTGCTTCGCAGTCCTTAGAAACTGCATTTATGCACAATCTTTGGCTAAACAACGACACCTATTCAAACCCAAAAGGGCTAGAAATTACAAATTATTATTTGTATTTCAGTTTGAAATAAAGCTTAATCGAAATGGAAATTTGGTTTTAAATGCTTAGTTCAAATAATTGTTATGATTAAATATTTTACAACAAAAAAGGTATAAATGCGGCGTTTCGAGATAATAGGTGGTCAGATTTTCATAAATGAAATCTTATAGAATCTGTTCTCGTAAAAATTTTCCCATGTAAAATAATTAAAGCAAACAAATACAAAATGAGCTTTTAGCATTTTAATTATTCTGGGTGGAACAGATCAGAAGAACGCTTACTTCGAGTAAAATGTCGTCCATCCATCATTCTAATTTGTGACTTAAAAAGCAATGTCGTATTTCTGACATTTATCATACATTCAGAATGGGGTTCCAATATGTGTTTTGTTACCCAGTATGAGTTTTAAACTTCAATTTGAACTCGAGTCGTCATTGTCCTTGATTCAAGCTGTTTGTTACAAAATGTTGCATTTATACCCTTTTTGTTGTGAAATATCTAGTCCTAACAATTGTTTGAACTGCGCAATTAAAACCAAATATTCCATATCCGTTAAACTTAATTTCAAACTGTATTTCAATTTCATTATCCACAAATATTTAACCAAATAATGAAAATTCCTCTCAATTATCACTAAAGCTTAATATCTGATGAACTGTTTTGAAGAACAGCATATTTTACAATACTCATTCTAGAATCATTATATCTCTAAATTAAAATGATATCTGCTACTTAATGGAGTATTTAATTTATTACATTTTAAATTTAACAACGCCTTTTAACGAAAGTTTTTAAAATACTCCATGAAGTAGCAGATCTCATATTAATTTAGAAATATAGTTGTATGAACCATGTATCAAAATTTTAATATTTATGATTATATAATCATTATTTTGACGCATTTTGTCCAGGCTTTAACCTTTTTAAAGCTAAGTTAAATTATTGTTAAATGCTGACAATTATTCTTCCCTAAAATTGCTCGATTCTGCTGCTGCAAATTTGTAGTACAAACCAAACGTTCACTAAAAATTCAATAAAATCTCAACAATTTACTGTAACATGCTTATTTTCAGATATTTCACGCATCATGGTGTATTTTACCTAGGGTTCTAAATCGGCAAATTGCCATGGCAATTTACAGGGTCATTTACCAGGGTAACTCTTATCTATAATTTTCTCGGGTAAATTACGAAAACGGTAATAACAGTGGTCATCACTGTTGAAAATAAGTGTATGAAGCTTGAATTGGTGTGCATTTTTGTATGAATGCTTTTAAGAATTGGGCCTAATTCACGCGCGCGCAAATATATTCATGTTTTTTGTTTTGTATTCATTTGTGTTAGATATATTTTTGTAAACTTTGGATTACTTGTCTTCCTAGAAAAAACAGTATAGATAGCTTTAGTCGAATATTTTTGTGTAAGAAAAATACGTTCAAGTAGAATCCTTGTCCGAAGGGATCGGTTCGCTTGAAAAACAAAGTATTAAAATTTGTTAGCTTGGATAGGACTGTTCAAAGATTCAGGGTGTTATATGACATGCACGTGCATTGGTTAAAAGCTTAGAAAAATAAAAGAGAAAATGAGGAGATAGAATCTTAAGGGTAGAGGTCGATGCTCTGGCCATAAATCCTTAAGTATAAGCAAAACTGAACTTAGAATATAGGGATGGAAAATTGAAAATTGAACTTTGAGACCTAGCAAAGGAGCTAGGAGTCCTCGTTTGGACATAAGAGAAAAATCAGATTGTCATGGGCTAGCGAAGAACCTAGAAGTCCTTAGCTGGACATAAGAAAAATAGAAAGTTGCAACAGGGCTAGCGAAGAGGCTACAGGTCCTTAGTAGGACATCTGAAATAGTTTTTTATGGACTAGCAAAGATGCTAGTAGCCCTTAGTTGGACATAAGAAAATAAAAGAAATGGAGATCTGACCTAGGCGAGCTGTAGTCTTCGGACATAATAGTTAGAGAATGGAAATAGCAAATTTGGAAAAAATAGAAATAAAAATGGTTTAGGTACCACGGAGAGAGTAATGCAAAAGAAAAGTTAAAGTGAACGAACAGTTTGAAATAAAAGAAATTCAGTTGATTGGAATTAAATAAAGCGTTGAATTCGTCTAAACTAAAAATCTGAGTTACTGTTATTGATTGGAGTGATTCTTATAAGTTGTCCGACGAACGGGGACTTATGGTTTTGATTTTTCAGTCGGTCGGAACACTTACAAAAATTTGAGCTCTCCCAAAAATAAAGGTAACGGAATAAGAGAATAAAGCTATGAAAGCAACTAATTTTTTGTTCCCTGTTACATGTTAAAGTTATTAAATCAATTTAAGATTCTATGACAAGTTCAGTTCAAATATGGTTAGGATTAACATTCGTAACATTTATATTTATTTGTAAATAAATTGAAGAATGTTTTTATGCATATATTAACCGCGATCACCAATTATAAATTTTCCTAACTTTTAAAATTAAAAACATTGAAATATTTATGAAAGTAAAATTTTTCAAGCACTTGATGAATCTTTATGCATAAAATATTGGCTGAAACACACGGGTTTAGTAATTTTGATAAATAATTGTAAATAAAAAGGGCAATATAAGGTAGTGTTTCAAACTTACGTTAATAGTCGTAATTAATTAAAAAATAATTCCAAGAGAACGGTAGGCCGACACTGAGAGGGTTGCTTAGAAGGGTAGCAGTTAACCCTAAATTCTAATACTATAATATTGTTGAAAACGTTTTTCTTAAACAAGAAGATCACACTGTTTATCTCCCTTAAAAATAAATAATTTTTCAAATTTTATGTATGAGTCACGCTATAATACTAAAGAAGATTTGGCGATCCAAAGATAATCATTTAGCATTTGAAAAGGGTATTAGATCTTTTCGGTAAAATACATAACCGCTAGATGCACGACTAGCATAAGTAAAACTTGTCCGTTTGTTTACAAACATGGGAAAGTATAGAGATTGGGCCTAATCAAGCGCGAAAAACCATTTGATATTTTGATTGCCAATAAACCCAAATTTATCAAGTCCGAGTAATCATTCCTTGCACGCAAACAATGGTAAACAACAGGAGTAGAAGCTAAAAAAACTTGTTTGTGTTTTGAATGTCCGAGAGAAAATATCGATAACGCTACATAATTACGTACGCAAATACGTTTATTGTAACCTTTTACACATGTTAAACGGCTCGAAGTTTAGTCGATATTAGTAAAGAAAGAAGAGTAGTACATGGCCATAACATGGCTTAAGTTCAACTTCACTTCTTTGCATTAAATTGCATGTAATATATTTTATCAAAATAATATTATCAAATGAGTAGAGAAATCAAGTAGACTCCGCATTAGTTTTGAAAGCGTAGTTCAATGAAGAGAGATGAAATTTATCATGATTTTTCTAACGTTTTGTACTGTCGCTGTACCACTTCTGGAGACCATGGCCGAGAGTCATGAAAGGTATAGTGCTTTAAAGGCTTTCCTTCTTCATTGATAACTACACCTAATTTTCAAGTCACAAGTTCACAACTGCATGACGTGCATGTATTTTAAGGTACTCCATGAAAAGTAACTATTAAATTCAATTCAACTTAATTAACTAAGCAATCAATTCTTGAAGCAATTTTAATAAATGTGAAAGGAAAATTGGTCAATGCCGGTTTTTCAGCATAATTTCTACGCAAATAATTCTGGTGCAATAATAGACGTTTCAGATCTTTAAATTATAGATTACAATTTGAACACTCAAGCATAGAAGCATAGTACGCCTAAGACTTAAACTAGATTAAGATTGGTCGTCTATTTCATTGTAGATGTAAGGACTTGCCAACTTATCTATATCCATATAAATTAAAGTCCTGACTGATTGTTAAATCACGCCCAGCCCAAACCGCTTGCTCTAGAAGACTGAAAATTTGCAGGAACGTTACTCATAAGTATTAGGCGCGTACCAAGAAACATTTATCCAATCCGGCGCCATCTTAATAAATGGCGCCCAGAAATGTAAAAAGTCTTCTCTATGCAACAAAGTCCGCGCGTTTCAACCGATTTCACAAATATTTAGTACACTAGTTTCCTTTAACCTGTAGACGGGCTGAATGGTCTTTTGGTTCGATTTGTTGCCATCTTTTTAAATGGCGGCCAGAAAACTAAAAACCCTTCTTTATGGAATAATATCCGGAAGAGACCCCTGCACGGGGGGTTTCTCTACTAGTAATTACAGGAATGGTCTATATGACCTAAAAATGTGCTTCCACCTAAGCTTTAAATCTCACAATTCTACTATCTGTTGTCATAACAAATCCGTCGTCATGGCAACGCCAACAAAACCTCCCCTCCTTGTGAAAACCGAGAGTAGGGAACCAGACTACTGAAGCCCCTATCATGTGCATATCGTACGATTAACGATGTGTCACGGGAACCGTTAAGCTACGTTGCACTAGGCAAACATATTCGCCCTCTAAGCCAATTACGCGAAGCTCCTCAACTACGCCAACAATATGGCTTATCTGCACTTCGCATTAATAACGCCGGCCGCTAGTTGGTGATAAAGGACAAAAATGTTCAACACGTACGCGTGGCCAGCGTACATCCAATCAGCAAGCTAGTTGACGTCACGTGTGATATTTGGCGAGCGTTTGTGTTATTCAAAGATACAAATACCGTTTAAAACAGTATATCCAAAGAAAACATATATGCATACAAATTTTAGAGATATTTCCTCTGGAATTTTTTCATTACACTTACTGCAATTTAGCCATTCGATGGACTTCATTAACCGTTTCCTCGTCATTAAAATCAAACTGATTAGCCATATTGTTGCAGGATGTTGTGGGTATAAATCGCGGACTTTAAAAACAATTTCGAGTTCTAAGTTAGTTTAATATCACTTCTATTCATCGTCAGTCCTTTACAAAAATACACACATTACTCCCGTAAATACCACACCTCAATTCCTCGATAATCTTACCCCTTTCGTAACAGGTAAACATCCCTTATCATATCTCTTATCACATGACTTGGGGGGCAGAGGGCGTTCGACTGAACTCAATAAAATACATTGGGGTCTAAAAAACTGTTTGCATACTAAGATCTAAAAAACCACTGTAACAATATTATTCATGAAAATCTGATATAGACATCCTTCCGCAACTACTACTTCCTCTATTCGATCGGCAACATTCTAGCTCGGACAACAACACCAAAACTAGGCCTAATACCCACACCCCAATACAACGACTTTCTTCCCCTGATCAACAATACGCTATATATAAAATTTGTATTAATTATTTTAATCGTCTGACAGACAGACACACACACAGACACGTCCAGTTTAATACCTCTCCGTGACGTCATCGTCACTCGGAGAGGTAAAAACGGGGTTTTCCCCGTTGTGAGTTGCTGAACGTAGCCTATAATGTAATGTCTTTCGCACCACGTGATTGCTGATGTACATATTTGAAGCGACACATAACGCACGCTTAACTTTTGGCCATATTGCGAAAATTTAATGGTACTATAACCTCAGCAAAGAATTCCTTGACGAATAGTTTTACATTCTGAATTTTTTTTTCAAGAATCTACTTTTATTAGCCACATCGTAGTATACGATGAGGCTCTTAGTTTGACCCGAGCCGTAGTGGTAGTAGTAGTGGTAGTGGTAGTAGTAGTGATAGTAGTAGTAGTAGTGGCCAGGGTTGTCCCTTTCTTTATCATTAGATTTTAGCTTAAAAGGAACTCGATAGTACCTCAACCCACCAATAGGGGTAGCTGAGCTCAGTTAGAGATTTTATTGTAATTAAAAAATTTTTCACATCGCACCCGGGAAATGAACCTGGCGCAGCAGTAAGACACGCTAGCACGGAGCCATAGAGACGCAATAGAACATTCGAGTTTTCATCCTTTAGTTTACCTCTAAAGTGTCGGAGATAGAAGGAGGGTACCTCTCTATCTGTGGGGTCAGATACTTTTGAATTTTTATCTGTGGGGTCGGACACTTCGGATTTTTTTAGGGTCTTTGAATTTTTTTCATTTTATTTGTGTGCTAAATTAATGTGGCTGCTACTACGAGCCCTTGGGTCGACTTGTTTAATACTTATTTTAGCTCTTCGTAGAGAAACGTTTCGGTACTCTATTCATCTTTCTAACACACACGCACAAACAATATAGCAAACCAGTAATACATAGTGTAGATAGAAGAAACATATGTATTCCTAATCAAGCTAATAAACGTTCTAATAAAATTACTAAATTATTTACAGGAACCAGACGTTCAGGATTTTAATGAAACCAGTACGTAACGTACAAAGCTCAAGTTCATAAATAAAATTACCGGGAGAGTGAAGTGAAAGAACAAGATTAATTTTATTATCACTAAGAATTTGAATTCATGCAAATTACCTAACTTAAATATTCGGTTCCTTACCATTGAACCGAATCCCCATTCGACCGACCTCCTGCACGTTTCGAAAAGTGGAAAATAGTCTCCCAAGCCTGCACTTAACGAAAGTGTTCATTGCTAACTTCCCTCCGATAATACCAAGAGGAGCGGAAAGTTTAGCCTTTCACAGAGTTTTTGAAAAGCCCGGCCACGGTTTTGGAGTAACTAGATCCTGTTTTTGTTTATTGGCTAAGCAGCGACGCCTTTTATTGGTTAACTTATGTTGGCTGATCTCTGGTTTAACCGTTGACGTACAAAAGGTAGTTTTTAAGCAGACGACGTGAACAACCGGAACTTGTTTCTCAAAATTCAGAGCCGTTTCTTATTTAAAAAGTTTCTGCTCCCCTTCATATATATAAAAAATCTGTACGAACACATAGAGATGTGAAATTGACGTAATTTTTAAAAACGGTATCACTTCCTTCTAGGTAACGCCTACCAATCCGTTTTTAGCGACATCAGTGAGTTATAAATCAATTAAAGTGGCTAGTATCACATTCAGCTCCTCTGGCCTTAAGTTTGAGATATCCGTTGTACTGTATGCCCCGGATAAATCTGGCTCTCTGATAGAAAAATCTAGATTTACCGACGTCAAATCACCATTTCGCATCTCTATGAACGCAGATATACCAGTCCGATATCATGTTCTTGTTCCAGGCTTAAATTTTTAGCCACATCTTATGATGAATATCTAAGATGTGGGTATTAGTTTGACCTGCCCTGTTGTTGTTGTTGTCGGTGATTATTACACTGACTCGACAAATATGTTTAAAAAAATATATTTTTCTCGTCTTTTTAAATAGCCTCGTAAAGGAAACCCGGACTATGGATATCTAATGTATGACAACAAAACAGTTGACGTTTATGAAATGCAATTGTTCGCGCAATATTCGTACATTTTTACAAATATTCCAAACGTGACGTGAGTTGCATTTCTAAATAAAATCACAGTTCTTTAGTGTAATTTTATACTGCGAGATCAGGCACTTGAAATATGTGCAAATGTATAGTGATTTCATTAATATACTTGGGCAAACAAGTTTACTTCTTACAGAGCTATTTAAAAGCAAATACAAAGTTGTGATTACGTAAGTCATATTCTGATCTACAGGCAACGAAATAGCCATTCTATTCAAAGCACCACCTAAAATTGAAGAAAATAAAGTAACAGACGGGGGTCATTAAAAATGGTACTTATTTGTTATCAGTGAAGTTTCGGTGTACAAAATTGCTTCGATAGCATCACGAAATGCCAACTTCGGTACCGATCTCAGCCGTGATAACCGAATTACAATAAATATGACACTTCCCTTTAATGTTAGTTATAATTTTCAATTCTACAGGGCCGGTAGAATTTTTAGGGTTAGCGTCCCGTAGAAAAGTCTAATTGTAACGTAGCTTTGGGCGTGCTGGCAACCCACGAAAGAAATGCTCATTTTCAGGATCTTAAATCTCGAGAAATTATATCCTGAAAATCAGTATTTCTTTCGTTTTTTGTTGACCGAGGCTTAGCGAAATCGCTTGATAATAAAATAATCTGGTTATTTCTACGTTTAAAAGTTATTGTTCTCAATTTCAATGACGTTTTTGTTACGAAAATAATAAAAATTTGCCTCTACCTAAATTCCAATTCAAAAATTCAGGTTTCATATAGCGAGCGCTAAAAAGCCATGTTGTTCTAGCTTAAGTCCCTCTTACGGTAAGAACCACAAAAAAACGTCCTATGTCCAACATGAGAATTAGGGGTAAAATGCTTGTCTCTAACACGTAGCGATGATGATGGGTATTTACATGGAGAAGAGGGAGATTTAGAGAAATGGAGCGAGGCTTACTGATTTCTCGCGCGTCTGGAGGAGAAAGAGCTGGCCAAAAATTTAAGTTTCACGGTCGAGGAGTGAGAACGATTTTCGAATTTTTCTCAGAACTACCTCCATTAAAGTTTTCTATTGAATGTCATACTTAATGTTGTTACGCTACTTATACTAATAACTCATTTCCGGTTTATGTTTTCAGCCTAAAACTGTTGAAGTATAGCGATGTGGTATCGATTCTCTATAACGAACATCGAATAGAAAATGAAGGGCCTAGATTTATTTTATATGAAGCAGTACGATTTGGGGTAAGATTTTTCGATTTCTATATGGCTGTGGCAAAAAGAAAATAAAGTGACATACTAAATGTTTATGGAACATGAAAAGGTGGCATAGTAATCAGTTACCATGTCTTGGACATACAAATATACTAAAGTGCGATGTTTAAACGTAAATCAATATGACAAACCTATCCTTTTCAATATAAATTAATTCAAATTTATTAATATTTATGTATTTTATTTATAACATTTTGCTTAAATATAAAAAAATCAGAATTACTTATTATTTCTCCGGTCCGCGACAATTTGGTCTCGCCGATTTGGTTTCGCCGTTTTGGTCTCAGGAGAATTGGTTCTCGGGACAATTGGATCTCGGGAGAATTGGGTCTCGGGAGAATTGGGTCTCGGGAGAATTGGGTCTCGGACAAATGGGTCTCGGGACAAATGGGTCTCGGTACAATTGGGTCTCGGTACAATTGGGTCTCGGGACAGTTGGGTCTCGGGACAAATGGGTCTCGAGATAATTGGGTCTTGGGACAAATGGGTCTCGGGACCTAACCCAACCCAACCTTGTTTGGAGGTAAGAAGATTATTTATACGAGTATTAAAAGCCCGCCTCTTACCACGAACAATTTATTAGAAATAATAGAAATATTTTGCAAAAGGTGTCAGAAATTAATAGGAGAATATTTTCTAAAAGGTGGCAGCTAATTTATTGGAGAGTATTTTGGTCTCGGGACAATTGGGTCTCGGGACAATTGGGTCTCGGGACAATTGGATCTCGGGAGAATTGGGTCTCGGGACAATTGGGTCTCGGGACAATTGGATCTCGGGAGAATTGGGTCTCGGACAAATGGGTCTCGGGACAAATGGGTCTCGGTACAATTGCGTCTCGGTACAATTGGGTCTCGGGACAGTTGGGTCTCGGGACAAATGGGTCTCGGGACAAATGGGTCTCGGGACAAATGGGTCTTGGGACAAATGGTTCTCGGGACCTAACCCAACCCAACCTTGTTTGGAGGTAAGAAGATTATTTATATGAGTATTAAAAGCCCGCCTCTTACCACGAACAATTTATTAGCAATAATAGAAATATTTTGCAAAAGGTGTCAGAAATTAATAGGAGAATATTTTCTAAAAGGTGGCAGCTAATTTATTGGAGAGTATTTTGGAAAAGGCGGCAGCTAACTATTAGGAGAATATTTTGGAAAAGGTAGCAGCTTATTAGTAGGAATATGTTTTGGAAAAGGTGGCAGCTAATTAATTGTAGAATATTTTGGAAAAGGTGGCAGCTAGTTTATTGGAAAATATTTTGGAAAAGGCGGCAGCTAACTATTAGGTGAATATTTTGGAAAAGGCGGCAGCTAACTATTAGGAGAATATTTTGGAAAAGGTGGCAGCTAATTAATAGGAGAATGTTTTGGAAAAGGTGTTAGCTAATTAATAGCAGAATATTTTGGAAAAGGTGGCAGCTAATCAATAGCAGAATATTTTGGAAAAGGTGGCAGCTAATTATTAGGAGAATATTTTGGAAAAGGTGGCAGCTAATTAATAGGAGAGTATTTAGGAAAAGGTGACTACTAATTAGTAGGAGAATATTTTGGAAAAGGTGGCAACGAATTATCAGAACCATGGTTTTGGAAAAGGTGGCACCGAATTATCAGAAACATTGTTTTGGAAAAGGTGACAACCAATTAGGTGACCAAATAGTCCCGAGACCAAATAATCACGATATCAAATAGTCCCGAGACCAAATCGTCGAGACCAATTAGTCCCGCGACCAAATCGTCGAGACCAAATTGTCCTGTTCCGTTATTCTTCACATGTAGATTTACGTGTTGCAGTTTGTCTGAAGTCTTATCATTATCATCACTAGGAAATTTTAACCCCATAATAAATTATATTACCTAATTTACATGATGAGCAATATGGTTTTGAATAATTTTTTCTTTATTGCAGTTTTTAGTTTACTCCTTTTCCAGCGGCCAATTTTAAGAATGGCGCTGATAATTTGGACTTGGAAACAGCTATTTTTGGGTGTTAATTATGTTCATGCACTGCCTACGTTAATAAAGGCCTGTCCACGCTAGTTTCGAAGGTGGCGACTTTTAAGAAACGGGACTTCTTATTTTCTCTCTATTTTACCGCGAGATGGCATTGCGAGCTGGACCAAAACGCGCGCGAAAATGAACATTTCAAATTTCTTAAATCTAGCTAATAGGTGAGAGAATTCGGCAACTTAAATTGCCAAACGTAAAATAAAAATCGGAGCCGCACACAGGCCTTGATTAACGTAGGCAACGGTTCAAGAAATTCGTCTATTCTATATAGTAATTTAGAATATATGTGTAAAATAATACGTTTGTACCTGGCATTCCCGGCGGCCGTTTTCCAATATGGCGGTAAAATTATGCAACGCGGAGCTTTAATATGGAATGTGGTTCCAGTTATTCTTGGAAATATTGTAGCTGGCATTCTCGGCACCCATTTCGAAGATGGCACCGAGATCCTTTTGTTCAAATGTTGTAGGTCACACCCTAAAGTTCCCATTCTAATAGTTTTTCGGGTACATAATGTGGGAATAGCTCTTTCAATAAATTACTCTCTTCGTGGTTTCCCCCCGACACGAGAGAAGAGGAGAAGCTTTGATAGAAAATTTCTGGCATAGCGCACCCAACCACGCGCTTTACGAGGCAAGCTGCTCGCGCCACCGTCGATTAAAAAAATCGGTCGCGCCATGCCAAAAATCCAGTTTTTAACGGGTTCTTCTTTGGGAAACTGATGAAAACTTATATTTTTATTTGAAAATGTGTAGCTATTGCATTCGGGAATGCGACAGGTATTTCCCTAACACGGTTGCACTGCTTGAGTCTCTGCTTGAAGTTTACATATTTCAAGTTTCTCATCAATATCTCACTCCAGAATGAGTAGCAGACGACGCGTTCTTCAAAAGCACAAAGATAAATATGTTGTCTATTCTGCCGCTAAGCTGCATCTCCTGTCCTCGCGTTAGATTATTACTCCTACTTGAAACTTTGATAGAAAATTTATTGAAGCAGCTATTGGCTAATGTATCTTCAAATAATAAAGGGCGACTGAAATTCCTTGACGTAAGCCCTAGTAGAGCTGGTCATACTGAAATCAATGTGAATCAAAATTTTTAGAAATTCGGGCATATGAAAAATTCACGAACAATTGTGGGTAAAGTATTAACCTACACTTTTGTTTGCAACCAGCTATCTGTACCGACAACCCTTACAAAAAATTTCTTTAAAACTCTTAAAAAAATTCCGTGGAAAATTTCTTTGGAAATCCTTAAGGCATTCTTTGGGAAATTGAGGAATATTGGCCTCTTTATCTTTGGAAATTACGTTGGAATTTCTTTGGGAAATAATTTTCGAATTTCTTTGGGAAAGAATTTTTGAATTTTCCTGAGAAATACCTTCTGAATTTTCTTGAGAAATACCTTCTGAATTTTCTTGAGAAATACCTTTGGAAGATTATGGAAAAATACCTTTGGAAAATTAATTTGGCTCTCTAGCAACGAGGGTTGGGAGAGCAGTTCTTAAATTCAGAACCAAATTCCAATAGAGGGAGGGCAGTTCTTACACGCAGAACTTCACCCCTAATAGGGAGAGCAGTTCCTAATAGTTCTCGCATGCAGTTTGAAACTGCATATAAAGTCAATCATTTTATCGACTTAACAAGTTGGGAAAATCAAAAATTATCTCTCCGAGTCAAGATGAGGACTACCTACTAACTTATTTATGTAGATTTGGATCGCTCTTTAATGATAAACAATTGCAGTAGTTAAACTTAAAGAATTATTCAAATCATAGAGAATTTACAGTAAAGCAGACGAAATTTTCATCCAATAGTGGTATGTCTTGTACCCAAGGCAATCACCCAATGGGGGAAAAACAGTTATGTCCAAGATGGTGCTGTTAGACAGACAATGGAATAATGGCCAGTGTAAGTTGAATACAATTTTCCAGATTTCAGGAAACTGTCAATGCGGTCCGGAAATTGAAAACACGTTTCCTCCGATTTGAAAACTGCGAACGCGATCCCCTGGGGTGTAACAACAGACAGACACGTCGAAATTAGTATAGGGCGCTGTCGGTTAGCTGTGGTATAGGGGCTAGCCGGGCCATATGCATTGTAAAGCGACCCACCTGTAAACAAGAAACACACTTAGTGTGGAAACCCCTTCATAGATAAAGCTGGGAGAGGTAAATATACCAAGCCATTTCAGAACTCGCCGAGCCTTAGCTACGGGACAAGCCTTAGTGAAAGTTTTTAACCGCCGAGTCAATGTCTATGCTGGAAAACTTAAGCTAAACAATTTGGATAAGAATATATTAAGATATTTATATGAAAAGCATAATTGCAAATATATCTGGCCCTTGAAAATTTATCTTTAGAATTCCTAATAAATTTCGTTGGAAAATAAACCCCAGATTTTCTTTTCAAGTTTATCTCGAGAATACGTAATGAATTTCTTTAGAAAATTAACCCTAGACCTTCTTTGAAAATTTATCTGAAGAATTTCTTTGGAAAATAACCCTAAACCTTTCTTTAGAAATTGGTTTCAAGAATGCATAAAGAGTTTCGTTGGAAAATATTCCCTAGAGCTTCTCTGGTTTATCTCATGAATTCCGATAGTCTTTGAAAATTGTTCCTTTAGAAAATGATCCCAAGGGCTCCGTAGGGTTCCAAAAAATGCTTAGTAAAGGAAAATCATGGGTTACCTTATAATTTGCGATTAATTTCATAGATTGCCGACGCTTCTGTGGCTTATTACCTTCTAGCTCAATATATGCCTCCACAATTTCACGTATCACCTCCCGCTATATATTCGCTATATTATGTAATTACTACCGTGGACGCCGTCAGCAACCACGATGCTGAACGTTTATTGATTCAAGGCTTCGATTCAAGCATTTGGCTAATTACGATCCTGTTTATCCTGGCGGTGGCTCTCGTCTCACATCTTGAAGAAAACCTCAAAACGAGAGTCGGTTCTCAGCTGACAATCTTTTACGAAAATCTGTGGGAACTCACCTGTTGTTTCTTCGAAAACTGTTAAGTAGTGCATTGAACATTGAATCGTCTAATTGAGGGCTGATATGTCAAAAATGTACTGATAACATAATAGTTTTTAAATGGTGTACTATTAATTGAGCGTTTTCCAAAAAGATTTACCATAAACGCGATGGGATCTTTTTCAATAATCTAAACGGAAACATTTTGTCCCTTGAACGTTTTTGACAATTTAACTGCTCCAGTTAAGTAAAAATATTGAAATTTAACCAAGTTCAAATCTTAACAGTTACAAACAACTTCGACAAGCGCTCTGTCGTTTTAAAATGTGGCTGGTTATTCTTTTCTTGTCTTTTCTTTAAATTGTATTCCTCCGCACTCAAGAGCGAACTGATCGTTGGCAATTCGATATACGTGGATAATATCGATGAACTCCTAGACAATCCTCAACTAAAACCCATAATACAAAGAAAATTTGGAATTCACGCGGAAGTAGAAGTAAGAATTATTTTAGGTACATAAAATTATTTTTACTTTGGGCGAATGATAACGATGTAGACTGAAACTAACATTTTACTCTTCCAACAAAATTCTACTTTAGTGTTAACTTCTTTTGTTTCTATAGAATTTGCTTTTACTGTTTTCATTTGTGCTGTGCACTTGTCAAAGATTTTCAGCATTTACTGGCAAGTTTGTCTATTTTCGGAGAGTCAGATATCAATCTCACACTTTTCGTGCTATCACAATGTCCTACTTTCTTCATCCTTTTAGAAACCTTGTGAAAGTCTTCGTATCTCAAGAGCCGGCCAACTTGATGTTTTTTAGACTTTTTGGAGAATAAAGACACGCGTATGGCTAACTAGGTGACGATGGCTTCACGGAGAGGTTTGACCGTGTTCACAGTGTTGAGTAATGCAAACGATCTGAACAAATACAAATAAAAAATTAATGTGTTATCTTAAAAAACTACTGAAATATAAAATTCCATTTAATGTAAAAAGTACAGTGTAAGTGGTATTGACTGTGGTATTGATAAAAGACTCATAAAAAACCATTTGGAGAGAAATAAATTTACGTTGTAAACGACAGATCTCTCAACAAGGAGAGAAAGAGAACAAGCAGCAAATAATGGAAGCTTGTTTTATCAGACCTATAACCGCGACGATCTAATTTTGGTTATAATTCATGGTTCTATCATAGTGGATTTACAATAGATGATTAGATAGTTCTCTTTAAATTTTTGGAACTAATTCCGGCACTCTGTTTCTTGGTTGAAACGTTGTTAACTTTGTCCAAATGTAACACCTTAAATGGAAAGTCTAAAAAGCTCTTTTTTCTCATTGATGTTGTCAAGGAAAAGAAATCTACGAAGTTTCAACGTCTTTCAAAACGAATGAAAAAGAATGGAATTATGGTTGACACGTTCAAAGATGAAGCTAAACTTTTCGTCAGTGGAGTTGGAGCACCGATCGCGGGTGACTACGTTATGTTGGAGTTTATCAGTTTCCGAAAAGATGAATTAGAAAAATTCAACAGAAAAGTATACCTTGGGAAAGAGATTGTTTTACAAACAGTCGGACATGCCCTATTCAACAAACGGCTTCCTTTGATTGTTCGTGAACGAGTGAATTACTTGTGAGTTAAAAAGAAACATGTACCATACAATAGAGCCAATAGGATAAAGTTTACTCGAAAAAGTCCTCAAAAGACCTGACGCCATTATACATACTTTCATAAGTAGCATAATGTTTATTATGTTACTTATGATACTTTTTTGAAGATAATTGTTGCAGTGTAGTCCTGGATTACAAGCTTAACAATTTCCTGCTTAACTAACGAGAGGAACACATATATATTACGCTCTTTTGAAATTTGAAACAAAATCAATATATTTTAATCGTTCTTAAGTCCAAAAACCACTCACAAAAGCAATTTAAATTCTAATATTATTATTATCAGAAGTGAGATGAGACCAGAAGTACTGAGCAAACCAAATTCTTCACTCGGCGAAAGTGCATATTCTTGATAACACGCCAACTGTTGGCCCTCTAGTGGCGGTTTCAGAATTTTCCCTCCAAAACGTGAGACGCTCGTGGCGGTAGACGGCCGAACTAGATCCAAGCAAATGCGTTCTTGTTCCGCGGCTTTAGGTTGAGGGGAAGGAGATAGGAAATGTTTTTGGAACTCGACCAATTTTTTTTCTCGCTAGTTTTAGCGCGTGGGAAGCGGCATAAAATCCTCAAATTTGTTCACTAGTGCCAGGATCCTGTATCAATGCTAGAGCTCTTCACTTCTAGTCTCATCTCACTTCTGTTATTATTAATAATAGAAATATTCTCTGTTTCTAATATCAAAAATTTTCAAATTTTATGCGAAGAGAGGCTTAAAAATCCAGAAGAGCCTATTCCCATGCAATAAACTCGTTCCTTTTAAGAAATTTCCCTTAGTACTTTAAACTTCACCTAATGAAGGATACAAGATTTGAAATCTTAAAAGTATCAAAGGTGTAAAAACCATTTCAATACTATTTCAGTACTTTACGGTTTGAAGAGTCGAGACTATGCGAACCGATGCGTAGAGATGATGTTTTTAAAGCCAGGGAAGTGATGTTTGAAGAAAAGTCTCAGCTTCAGAAGATTGGACCACTCTCCGTTCAATTTCTCTCCCGAGTTTTTGGAATCATTGCATGTGGACTTTTTTTCTCATTGCTGGTGTTGTTTTGCGAAATTATCATTAACGCAACTCGCTTATCGAAGCGGAAGGAGAAAATCCCACGCCTTTTCGAACGTCGACAAAACTTGCACCAGCGTGTTTCATTCTAAATATTCTTATCAGATCATGGGTCAACGCCATTTCACAATTTATGGACCTCGATAATATTTTGCACACTGACTTTATCCGTATGTTTTCTGAAAACATCTTATGAACCTGGCTTTGAACATTCTCTAATTATAAATTTCAATTATATTATTTATCAACGCAAGTATTTAAACGTATATTTTACAGTAATATTTCACAATTCTAACGGTATCATTCACGCATATATTATGGAATTGACCTCTTGGTAAACATGCACCACAACGGCGTCGGACCGACTAGTTGGTTGGCAGTCCAGACAACATTCCAATGACTGGAGCATATTGCGTTAGGTGGAAGACCAATGCCGAGTGAAAATGTCCGACCCCGCCCACAGTCGGCCGACGTCTTTTATCTTGAACAAAAACAGACCACTCTCATTCTCTTAAAAATCAGTCAATCATGCAGGCCGATGAGAATTGTATTAGTTAAAGCAGAGAGAATTTATAATAGGAAGTGGAAGCTCTTGCCTTTGACAGTGCTAAATACAATGTAGCTCAAACAAGTAGGCTGCGACGCTAAAACTGGCCAGGTAAATTTCCGGTCACATTATTCTCCTTTGATTTTAAAGTTTGCCCTCAATCACTGTTGGTTGCACAATTACCCAATAAGGGTTCGCGATTTCGAGTGCGACTGGCGCCATTTGGAGTTATTTTAAGTCAGATGTTTCCCTTTCCCTAACAATGTAGTGCCCATCTCCCCTAGACCCTCCCGCAACATTCTAGACTCACCCTGGAGAGAGGGACCACAAAAATAGTACCGGAAATTAACCTGGCCAGTTTTGTTGATCACGTGATTTTTGAGCTACATAATATTCCTCAGTTTCCACTCCCTTTTATAAATTCTCTCTGGTTAATGGAAAGGACCACCACTCTTGCATGTTAATCTTAAATCAAAGGCCTTAATATGGGGGTCTAAAATTTACAAGTAGTTTGTATTTTTCAAGTAATTTTAGTTAATTATAAATTTAAAACCAAATTAATTTAAACCAAGATATAAGGCCCATTTGCAGATTTTGAAAAACTGTGACGTTACTCGCAAACGTCGTTTTGCGATCACGTGATGGCGCTATAGCTTCATTATTGGTCTTTTACAAAAGGTAAACAATACACGCACATATTATTGAGATGATTTTCGATCCGCATTTGTCTGTTATTTTTAAAACAACTAAATAGACGAGTCGAAAAACAAAGTTAATATAAATTGAGGTAGGAGAGTACAAGGATATGAATTTTAACCGGAGATTTGAACGCCACATTAGCTTATAAATCACGGGATCCGAGAGAAGCAACCGAGGCTTAAAAACTGGCTCAATGAAGTGATGTGTTGCATTACAACTAATTTTTTGTGCCCTGTTACATGTTTGTTATTAAATCAATTTAAGATTCTATGACAAGTTTAGTTCAAATATAGTTGGGATTAACCATCTGAGTTGCGTTTTTTTTGTAAATAAATTGAAGAAATTTTTATGCATATATTAACAGTAATCACCAATTTTAAATTTTTCTCACTTTTAAAATTAAGAACAATGAAATATTTAAAAAAGTAAAATTTTTGAAACACTTAAGAATTCTTAAGCATAAAATATTGGCTTAGACACACGGGTCTAGTCATTTTTATGAATAATTGTAAATAAAAAGGGCAATTTAGGATAATGTTTCACACTTATATTAATAGTCGCAATTAATAAAAAAAATTAGATAAAGAGCCCATACCAGAAGTTAAAACCATTTTACTGCATTGTTTCACTCGCAAATATATGTAATGGCAAAACAAAATCTTGACCTTGAATAAGAGATTTGTTCAAAATGCAACCATTGAGCACATATCTGTATTGTTGGTTTGAACTCTGACTGGAGAGATTGTTCAACATAAAATTGAAGCAAATCTTTATTTGTATAATATGTAGTTTATGTTGATTTAAGAAATATGTGTATTCCTAGTAAGTTCAACGTGCTCACAATGTACTATAAACACTTTGAAATTAAACGTTTCAGTAAAAAGCATACTTAAATACACGATATGGATAAAAATTCATAAGACTTTTCCATAGGTCAAGAAAATTCTAAAAAAATCAACATATTTAATCAATACGTTCTGAAAAACATTGTTATTCTATTCTATGCTTATATAGATATGTCGAAAACTATGCAAGCTAGCGCCCTGAAATAAAGTGTTATATTAGTTTTGCATTTCTCTTTCACATTTCATCCTTTTCACTGTTGTCCATTGCAAACTTACACTGCAAACCGGTAGTTTCAAAATTAACAACTTTCACAATCTTCCATTCTCGCGGTCATAAATGTGATTTTCGGATTCCTTGGGGTCTTTTCATAATTGAAAAGTTTTCACCGAATCCCTATCGGATGAGTAGGTCACGAGTAATAATAGTGACGAATTAAATGGCGATAGTAAATAATCGAGAATCAAACCTTGCTTGTCAAATGTTATGGCGCTTTATTGATATAATAATGATTGGTCTTGCGGCGCTATGCTTTAAAACCCGTCAGATTTTCGTTTAGAGAAAACACGGGTCTTTTGAAGAGGAAAAACGAATTGAAAACATTGTCATTAGGCCATGATATAATAATATATATAACTCAAATTAATAAGGTCAGCTATTCAGTCCGACTCATTTCAGCCTAGTGAAAGCCTGTCAAGATGGCACATGTTCTGATTGGAATCCTGCCAGGGTTGGCAAAAACCCGGAAAAAACTAGTTTTTGCCGGGACACGTGGAAAAAAACCGGTAAAAACCGGCAAAATAAAAACGGAAAAAACCGGCAAAAACTAAATTCATGGTTACAAAGTGGTAAACTAGCGAATTTTAAGTGCATTTTCGTGATGTTTGTTAATCTCACGTTAGAAAAATAACAATAGTATTTTTAATTTTTAAATTTGAGAAGGTTATTGCTCTATTAAATTTTTAGTATTCAAATTTGCCAGGTTTTTCAAGAATATTTAACGAATAATTAGTCAAATACTTTACATAGCAACAGTAAAAAACCTTAAAAAGTGGAAAAAACCGCGGAAAAAATAGTTTTTGCCACCGGTCCATCCAACGTCTTATGAAGAATATGCTTACTTGGACTATTTATATGAAGAAGTATGCGACGACAAGGACATAACTAAAGCCAATTACATGGTTCAGTTTTTATGGAGGGACCTGACTGTAAATTACAATGTTTTTTGCCCTTTTTTTCCCTACCATCAACCGCTGATGCTCATGTGACAATGAGTTGTCTTCTCCAAGTGATAAAGGCTTTCGAATACCAACATTTTCACATTTCTGCCATTGTCTGTGATGGAGCCAGCGCGAATTTGTCAGTTATCAAGTTGATGGTGGGCCTCGATGTAACATTTCCTTATCAGAAAAAGAATGGCGAAACAAATTTTAACATCCCTACTTCCTTCCCGAATCCACTTCGGATGGAGAGAAACATTCATTTTGAAATTTGTCCTTCTCATGAGGTAACATAATTGTGGACGTTAAACAATTGTAAGGTTTAATTGTTGTTTTCTAAACTTTGTAGTTGAAAAACTTAATAAATCAGCTATTTGCTTCGGATCCTGAAAGAGCAAAGGAATTTGACTATTTTGGAATTACTTTTGGGTGGAAACACATTGTAGACCTTAAAAAGAGGGATGACGCTTTGAGAGACTGCGGAATTCCACGAAAAATTCCTAAATTGTATCAGAGCTACGTAGACAGAGATGCTTGGACCAAGCTCAATGTTAAGCCGGCTCGAATATTGCAGGTAAGGTTCAAAAACAATTTGTCAACACTATAAATGACTCGTAAACTTTCGATTTTAACAAAATGACGTACTGTCGGCTATATATGAATACGCCCATCCACCACCGACTGATGGATTGCCACAGCCCCAGCCAGAAGATTATGAGAGTGTCATGGGCACTTACCATTATTTAAAAGCGTGTCATAACCTTTTTGAAATGGGGACACTGAAAAAAGGTGCAATTGACGATTTAAATTGTGACATTATCAGAAACATTGATGCAGGAATGCAATATTTTTCTAATTGGTTCAAGTATATACTAGGTGAGTAACTTCAAAATAAAATAACCAATTAAAATAAAACTGAATTTCCTTACAGAAAATGATTCCACATTTAACCTTAGCAATCCAAGACAGAAAAAATTCATTTCTTGGCAGGTATTATATATTTCACAGTTATAAACACAATTGAAATATTGTAAACAAAATTACATCTCATTTAAAGACATGGGCGTTGCTGAGAATCATGGTTTATGGATTTAAAGGCCTTGCAGAAGAATTTCTAAGGGAGAATCCCGGTTATTATTTGTGCCCAATTCGCGTGAACGGCAGTGCGGTTGAAACTTTGTTTTCCCAATACAAACATGGAGCAGGAGTGAAGCTAACTGGAATTAATTTTGCCACAGTCCGTAAAACCTCCCGAACTATTAGAGATATGAAAGGTCATCACAGCGGAGCTGGTTACCGAAATGAAAAACTTTATGTAATGAAATCATTTACAAAAAAAATATTTTAACGCCACTTGATACAAATTTAATAACCAATTAAATTTGACATTTTTTTAAAATTGAAATGGACGTACAATTAATAATTTAAAGAATACATGGCATAGCGACTAGGAACTTTTCTCTCTCTTTTGGACCTATTACGACTGATTTCAAATTGGTCACTTTTCTGGTCTTGAAGTTTAGAGATGGATTTAGGATTTTTGGCAACCTTTTTAACATTGCTTGGTTTTGTAACATTTTTTATATGTTTTGAAATAGGGCTTCTGATAGGATTTACGTGTGCTAATGAGTCTTCCCCTTTTGTAATTGTAATTGCTGTGCGAGCTTTTTGTTGTGTCAATGTCAATTGTTTTACAGGACTTAATGAATCCCTTGAGTTTCCGTTACCATCTTGTACGTTTGAAGAACTAGATGATTGGCTTGTAATCATTTGTTTATTTGACACGTGGCAAACTGAATTTTTTGTACTTTCTACTATGACGTTTCCATTGATCGGGGGAGGGCTTGAAGCTACCTGATTGTCAGACATTTCAATATCACTAACCAGGGAAAGAGTTTTGATTACTTTATTCTTTGAAGTTGCTTGAGGACTTGTTATGCCTGTGGCATAATTTTCTAGAGGGCGAATACCCACTATACTTGCAACCGTCTTCTCTGAGGGAAAATAATTGACTAGCCTCTTTTTCAGAAATTCAGCTACGAAGCGGCAAAGGACTCACACAGTTTTTCTTGACCATCGTCGTGAATGGTCAAGTTAAAATTCATTTTAAAGCAGTAAATAAACAACACTTGACGAAACCTTCTAAGGAGCTATCAATAAAAGAATATAATATGAACAAAAATGGTCTCACTTAGATCACAAAAATTATACTTAGCTTGAAAAATTAATATTTAAGTCTAAGTAGAAAAGTTAAGCTCTGATATTTACGATAAAGGTTCACTATGCTACCTTTTCACTAAAAATAACATCCATAATTCAATCGGCTTTAAACCTTTGCTTACTAAACCACACTATTAACGATGTTTTAAAAGAACAAACAACACTAATAACACTAATATAAATCACAATTCTGTGTGCCGGGCCTCCACGCGTCGCGAATCCACGATTCAATCGGCTCTTCTCAACTGAATCTCAGTATCATCTTAAAATGAAAATACGAGGCTCTCTATACATAATTCTCCCTGACCTTTTAGGCCCATATTCAATTTCCCTGACCTTTAAGGCCCATTTTCAATTCGCGATGTTTAGTAAATAAACCTTTAATCACAATGTTTAGTAAATAAACCTTTAATCACAATGTTTAGTAAATAAACCAATAATTACAATGTTTCGTAAATAAACCAATAATTACAATGTTTCGTAAATAAACCATTAATCACAATGTTTAGTAAATAAATCGTTAATCATAATGTTTAGTAAATAAACCGTTAATCACAATGTTTAGTAAATAAACCGTTAATCACAATGTTTAGTAAATAAACCGTTAATCACAATGTTTAGTAAATAAATCGTTAATCACAATGTTTAGTAAATAAAACGTTAATCACAATGTTAAGTAAATAAACCGTTAATCACAATGTTGGGTAAATAAACCGTTAATAATATTGGGTAAATAAACCAATAATCACAATATTTAATAGATAAACCATTATTCACAATGTTTAGTAAATAATACAATTAATCACAATGTTTAGTAAATAAAACATTAATCGCAGTGCTTAGTATGTAAACAACACTAATAATAACATCCATAATTCAATAGTCTCTAAGCCTTTGCTTACTGAACCACACTAGTGATTTTAAAGGGTAAACAACACTAAAATAATAAGGTCACAATAATTCTGGCATGAAACCACGATCATTACATCGGCTCAAAGCCTTTACTAACTAAACCACACTGGGGCTGCTCTTAGTTTATTCTCAGTGTCATCTTAAGCGGAAAATACGATGTTCCCTACGTACATAATATACGATTCCCCTGATAACGGGTGGTCTTTAGAGCGGCGATATCTCTTTCGTTGATTCTCAGTAACCTCTCAAACTGAAAATACGAGAATCCCACAGTACATAATATCGAATCGCCCTGCAAGCGAGGCGCGTAGGCGAACGTTAGCAAAACCGCATGACGTGAGCACCGAACGTTTTTCGAAGGATCAGGCACTAGAGTATTCCCCCGGTATTACCTCTTTGGAGGTTTTAATGCCATAAATTCGAGCGATATGCCTACAATCCGTTCAAATATTGAAATTAAGATTGTAAAAAGTGATCCAGAAAGTGTTTCCGCGTTATACCGCGCAATACGCTTCCCATCGTACACCATCAGAAAGACTTTACTACAGAGTGGCTTACCTTTCGTGAAATTTCTCGTATAGAGTAATATTTTTGCTACGCCATCTAAATGTCGTGTGCAAAAATAAGAACGAAACCGAATCAAAAGAAGTAGCGAAGCAGAAGAAACAGCCGAAACCATAAATTCCTTTTTTGACTATTTTTGGGCTAACAAAACGTCGGCCACTCAAGAGGGATAAGATGTTTTTTTCAGTCCATTTCCTCTTTTTACCGGTGTCCTCCCATTCTACCTAATTCCCATTCGACTGATCTTATCTGAAATATGATTTTAAATCCTGCCGTTTGTGCTATTCTGCTATTGAGATTTTTTATTAGGAATATTATTACTTAAAGTGCTATATAATGCATCATCAAAAGTTAACTTAGTGATTGGAGCTTGTGTCTCACCGTGGCGCAGTGGATGATTATCGGGCTATGGTGCGACAGTCCATTGCATGGTCGTATCCCCGAAAGAAAAAGTAAATTACGTAGTCTTGGTTCAATGCTATTGATTTAGTCTGGGTGGTAGAAAATGAGGCCCTAAAAAATGTGAGCCGACAATTCAATTCCGCACCACACATTTAAACAAAATTGAACTTCGCAACTCCTAACAGTTGTTGCATGTGGGTTTATTTGACGCCATTCTTAGTCCTTGTGATGGTACAAATTCCATCATGGGAGAAAGATGCCTCATGGTTACTAAAGGAGCGCGTGGGAATGGAAAGGGTGTTCTTGCTCCAAACCACTGACAAAACTCGATGCGTCTAGGATAATCTGCAGGGTTAAGAGCTTGCACCTTCTTAATGTGATACGGGTGAAACTAATGCCCTTTTAGAATTCTCCATACCAAGACGATCGATGCCTATCTGTTGTCCAATTTGTCTGGTCCTAGTTGATGGGCCATCCTCGAGCATGGTAAGAACGTCTTGTTCCATTTCCTCGATAACTTCTTAAAGATCTCGTTCCCGATCGTTTCGTGGTTGGGGGGTTCCCATTCAACCGAATACCATTCGAACGAATCCCATTCGTCCAAAAATTTATAGGCAGTATTTTAAAATCTAGCCCAATGGCGGTTTTCTATTAAAAGGAAATATTTTCCCATTCAATCGAATCCCATTGGAACGAATTTCCTTCAACCGAAAGTTCCAAGCTAGTATATTAGTTTTTTTGATTTCGAAGTGGTCTGCGTCCCACCGTGGTCTAGTGGTAAAGCGTCGGATCGTCACGCAGAAAATCTTCGTTCGAATCTCCATCAGGAAGGTGAGTTTACTTAAATCGAATTATAAGTACAATTCTGAATAATCGATAATAATCGAATTTAATTTCCTTGCAGGTGCTGAATTTAGAAGGCGAATTTATAATTCAGCAGTATTAAGGATTTCACAACGAGAAATATTGCATTGTTAGGTTGAGTTACAAATTGGATGTTATAGCTGGGGTATTTTATTTTGGTTTTTTAGGTTAGGTTGGGTTATGTTAGGTTAGTTTTGGTTAAGTTAGGTTAGTAATCATTTAACAATGTTACGCCTTTTCCAAAAATGAATTCATTGACTTCTCAAATAATATGCCTTTTCGAAATCATTACTGTTAGGTTAGGTTAGGTTTGGTTCAGTTAGGTTAGTAATATTTTATAAATCACTTAACAATGTTACGCCTTTTCCAAAATATTGATGTTTAGCTTCATTGAATTCTCCAATAATATGCCTTTTCCAAAATATTACTGTTGACCATTATTTTATTATAAGTCAAAGAAATTGTTTGCTTGCAAAGATGCAATCTTTGCGCTCCCGGGAATTATATTCATTTTATTTCCATCGGGTGTATATGCGCATACATTCTTGTCCCAATGGACCGAATCCAAAACCCGGAGAAGTGCGGGTTTTCGCTCCAATGGGACTGTCTTATTGGACCGAATCCGCCAAAAGTGCGGGTTTTTCGGTTGATTGGGACTGGTTTCGGCCGAATGCGATTCGGTCCAATGGGGCAGAGCCCCCTTAAACACCGGTCAACCGCCTCGAATTTTAGTCTCTCCGAGACGCGTCGTGGCGGAAATTGTTCCTGGTATTGTCTCCTTGCCTCCATAGAATTACCCCGCGCAACTCCATGCTTAAGATGCAAATCCGCATTTTCGGTATTATTATACGCCGTTATGTCAGTACCGGAGGTTTAAGCTATTCTGTTACTTCGTGAACAACAGCATTGTACTTCATACCAACCAACCGTAATTTTTACGATCTGAGTAAAACTTTTATCTGTTGGTTTTTTTTCGTTCGCGTAAAAATCTTTTCTTATTTTTTTTGGAGGTGGTTTGCACAAGGAGGAGAATTCAGAAAGCGCAAGCTTTTAACCCAGATCATAGACGCCTAGACTTTTTCCGGTGGTTTTAACCTTGAGTTGAACACCATCCATTAACACGCGCTCTGATAAGGCATTTTTTTCGGAGATGGTGTTATGAACTATCACAACGACTATGAATGACGTAAAATAAACCCATATGCAACAATTGTTAGGAGTTGCAAAGTTTCTTTTAGTTTAAATGTGTGGAGCGGAGTTGTCGGATCACTTTTATTAGGACCTTATTTTCTACCATCCAGAATAAATGGCGAGGCATATCTCGAGTTTTTAAAAGAGACTTTACCGCAAGTACTTGAGGACATACTGTTAGAATTGCTACGTGACATGTGGTTTATGCAAGACGGAGCACCACCACACTTGAGCCGCATGGTTCAAGGACATCTTGATGCTACATTTCCTTTAAGGTGTATTGGACGAGGAAGACCGGTTGCGTTGCCGGCGAGATCTCCCGGTATGAGTCCATGTGATTTCTACCTTTGGGGTCGTCTCAAGGATTTGGTGTACAAGAGCAAAGTCCGTGATGTGGACGACTTGCGACCACGAATACTTGAAGGGTGTAATACAATTCGAAACACGCCAGGCATGTTTCAACATGTCCAAGAATCGTTCGTAAGATGGGAACATGTTTCTATTGATGCTAATCGTGGGAATTTTAAACAATACCTCTAAAACCGCTACTAACTTGGTACATGTACGAATAATATATACATTAACTGAAAGCTCTTCTTTGTTTGTCACTTTGAATTACCTTTTATTGACCACTTCTACCTTTTATATTACACTTCTGCTAGAAAAAGGCTCATAAGAATTCTTAGATGGGAGGCTATTGGAATTGTCTAAACAAGATGTTAGGATTAATGGTCTTACTCCACTTGGGAGACATTTTTCATGTTTCGGGGGCCCGTACCTCCAAATTAAATCGAAGTAGACCCCATGTTCTTTGACATTTTATACTCAGTTTGACCAAAAACACCCTTCAATTTATGGCATGCTTATCAAAAACACTCTGTATAGTTGCTAACAATTCCAATATTTATATATATTTTCTCCTCTTTTCTGGCACTAAATCTCTCAACAGTTCTACCAAATACTTTCCGAATTTGTCTTTCTTATGCTCTTTTTCTTTAATATCCGGTTTATGATCAGAAGCTTTAGCATTAGCTTGTGCAAAAAAACTGTATTTTTTAGGCCGAGAACATCCGCACACCTTAAAAAACTCGAAACACCTGATGGACGAAATTCAGATGCTCCCATTAGATTCTAACGACTTATTAGTGTCCTTTGACGTCGTAAGCATGTTTACAAAAGCATCTGTTGACGGAGCCTTAGCTGAACTCAGACAACGCTTATTGCGAGCACATGTCAACCCTATGGAACTTGAAGATTTAATTGATTTAGTAACGTTATGTACCAAAAAACTTTTCTTTAGATTTAACGATAAAATTATGTCCAAAAATCAGGCTTGGGCATGGGAAGCCCCCTATCCCCGCTACTCTGTGACATTTATATGAACAAACTAGAATCTTTTGCTATTTGCACCTCTCCTTTTCGTATTACCATCTGGAAACGATACGTTGGTGACATCATAGCTAAATGGTCACACACGAAAGCCAACGTAATCTCCGTTTCCTTTTCAATGGACATAAAAATGACATTAAAAATAGCAAGTTCTATTCATCAGCGCTAGCCAAACATATAAGCAAGGAAAAAAATGACCACTCTGTTCTGTTTGAAAACGCCAAATCTATCACGATAGTAGATAATTATTTTAACCTTAATTTAAGAGAATCCCTACAGATAATTAAAAAACAGAAACAAAAAACTAGCTTGAATAGAGATAGTAGCCCAGCTAGTTATCTCGGTGAACTTTGGCACAGAAGCAAATCGGGCGGTTTACAATCGACAGGGGAGAGGGAACGGAATCGAAATATGATACGGGCGAAGAGACTGGTAACCAGACCTGAAGATGCCTTCGAAGTGGGGCTAACTAGTTGTCACGCGTTTTAATACGTTGTTATTAAAATAAATTTTTTATTGTGTAATTAAAGTGGTTTTTAAATTTTATAACTCTTACCTTATACACAAGTGCCATTCTACACCTACTTATGTAACTTTGATGACTTCGTAAAGCTGAACACAAACCTTATCATAAAGCTTTGTTTAGTTGGAAACTAGAAAAATCTGTTCCTCCTCAGTCTTAGCAAGTGGCGTGTCATCACAAGCAATTGCTTGGCGGAAAACAGTGTCATTTCATGACATCACTCCTCGTTGAGTGTCGTACTTATTTTTTTACGTTACTAATGCTTCTGGTATATAATAATTTCAGTTTGGAACTGTTGAACTATAGAGAAGTGAAAAAGATTCTCTACAACGTACATGACATTAATGTAAAGTACTGTGGACGGACATTATTTCAAGCTTTAAAATTTGGGGTAAGATTTTATTCGAAAACTTATCATATATGAACCAACAAACCTTCACCAAATCAAACCTACGAGACGACACCTTTTTTAATACACTGGAATTAAAGGCACCTGGCGGTTTGCTTCATCTTGGTGGGAAATATTTGCAGTATATTTCGGAAGCAATTGTTAAGAGTGATGAAAAATATAATCCCAATAGTCATAAGGAAACACAATAGTTAATACTAGTGAAATCGGTTGAAAGGCGCAGGCGTTATTCCATAAAGGGTGGTTATATTTTTCGTTTTATTTGTATTTTGGCGAAACCTATTGATGGACCAAAATACTCGATTAAAATGTAAAATTTATCACTACTTAAAGGGTTAAAGAATTGAAAATCTAGAAATGAAGCTTGTCCTGTTTTCAGCTCCAGATATAGTTAAAAAGAAAATAAACTCCTTGAAGTGCTGAACAAACAAAAGTTTGAAAGTTTGTAAATGGATATTTTTTAGTGTTGATGTCCATTTAAGGAAGTTGAAAGTCAATTACTACATTAAAATCTATAAATTAAGCCTGTCTAGTGTTGAACTCCAAAAGTAGTAGAAAAGCAACTACTTCCAAAGCATAAACTAATAAATTACTAAATTTTACATGAAAGAATGATTAAGTAACAAAATTTCGACTGAAAGTGATAAAAAATTAGTAAAATGCAAGTGAAAATGGTGTAAACTCATTCAGAGTTTTATACAGTGTGGATAAGCTAAGAACAACACCTTCCGTTGTGAACAACCCACAATACTGCCAACGGATGACATCGTTAAAACTAAATTATACAGGGTTAAAAATATTGTATTGAATTCGTACTTTATTGCATGCAAGTGACAAGGTACCAAAGGAATATAAGAGAATAGGCCTGAATGCAACAAAATGTTTTAAAACACATTCCTACGATTAGTCTTAGAAATTAAGCCTCCAATTACAATCTTTAAGTTATTTGGAAAACAGCTGAACGTAAATGATTGATGTGGCTACCATTGTGGTGGAGACCCTCTTCAAGACGATTATGTCTTGCAATACATTTACAAGCACTACCCGTACAAAAATTTTAAGCTGTAATTCATCTGCATACGCGCTTTTTTGTCGCTACCACGCTGTGATATGTATACATTAAGGAAACATTTTCTTCAGCTCGAAAAATGCGAAAATTTCACAGCAATTCCAGAACTGCATATTATCTGTCGTTTCTACATTTTCTGTTTATTAACTGTTAAGTGTCTGTACTGGCAGAAATATGCAGCGCGATTCTGCAAACGCGATGCAAAAGTAGAAAAAACAGCTGCTAGTTTAAAACTGCAATTTGACTACATTTATAGACATGTTACAAGTCTGAAAAAGTGATGCAAAAGTAGAATTCCAGCTGCCAATTTAAAACTGTAATTTAACCATATTTATAGACATGTAACAGGTCTGCAAAAGTGTTGGAAAAGTAGAATTCCAGCTGCCAATTTAAAACTGTAATTTGACCATGTTTATAGACATGTTACAAGTCTGAAAAAGTGATGGACAAGTAGAAATCCAGCTGCCAATTTAAAACTGTAATTTGACCATTTTTATAGACATGTTACAGGTCTGCAAAAGTGATGGAAAAGTTGAAATCTAGCTTAAAATTTAAAACTGTAACTATTCCACATTTATAGACATATTGCAGGTATTCAATTCAAGTGAAAGTCCTACTTTTGAATACCTGCAATATGGCTTTAAATGTGGTTTTAAATTGGCAGCTGAATTTCTACTTTTCCATCACTTTTGCAGACCTTTAACATATCTATAAATGTAGTCAAATTGCTTTTAAATTAGCAGCTACATTTCTACTTTTCCATCACTCTTTCAGACCTGTAACATGTCTTTAAATGTAGTCAAATTGCAGTTTTAAATTAGCAGCTGGATTTCTACTTTTTCATCACTCTTTCAGACCTGTAACATGTCTATAAATGTGGTCAAATTGCAGTATTAAATTAGCAGCTGGATTTCTGCTTTTCTATCACTTTGCAGACCTGTAACATGTCTATAAAAATGGTCAATTTACAGTTCTAAATTAGCAGTTGCATTTCCACTTTCCCATCACTTTTGCAGACCTGAAACATGTCTATAAATGTGGTCAAATTGCAGTTTTAAATTAGCAGCTGGATTTCTACATTTCCATCACTTTTGCAGACCTGTAACATGTCTATAAAAACGGACAAATTACAGTTTTAAACTAGCAGCTGGTATTTCTACTTTTGCATAGCGTTTGCAGAATTGCGCTGCATATTTCTGCCAGGCTAGGCAGTTAACAGTTCCCGTACAAAAATTTTCGGCTGCATTTTGCTGTTAAGAAGATTTTTTAGAATCTGCAATATATTGCAATTAAACTGGAATATTCTGGAAAAATACTGGAATAAACCTGAAAAAGGTTCAACTTCAGACAAAATTAAGATGCATTACAGACAGCAATGCAGAACATTTTAGACGTTTTGCAGAAAAAATATCTTCCGTTGGAAAACTCAGTACAGCAGTATACAAAATTTAGCTACTCTAGAGTCATAAAATAGCTACCTTACAGCTAGAAAACAGAAGGGAAATAGTAACTACCGTAAGAAATCAGGATGTTTGTAGGCTCATTACAGGTACTCTACCTTCCAAATATATTGTATGCATGTTACAGTCAGAAATTGCTAAGTTTGTAGGATAATGGCAGGCGGGTTTCGGATACTTTTTAGGATAATTGCAGGCGCGTTTCATATACTTTGTAGGAAAATTGCAGGCGCGTTTCAGATACTTTTCAGGACCATTACAGGCGCGTTTCATATACTTTTCAGGACCATTACAGGCGCGTTTCATATACTTTTCAGGATCATCACAGGCGCGTTTGAGATGCTTTTTTGGATCATTGCAGGCGCCTTTCAGATACTTTCTTTGGATCATTGCAGGCGTGTATCAGATACTTTTTTTGGATCATTGCAGGCGTGTATCAGATACTTTTCAGGATCATTGCAGGCGCGTTTCAGATACATTGTAGGATAATTGCAGGTTCTTTTCAGATACATTGTAGGATAATTGCAGTCGCGTTTCAGATACTTTGTACGATAATTGCAGGTGCGTTTCATATACTTTGTAGGAAAATTGCAGGCGTGTTTCAGTTACTTTTTTGGATCATTGCAGGCGCGTTTCATATACTTTGTACAATAATTACAGACGCGTTTCAGATACATTGTAGGATAATTGCAGGTGCCTTTCAGATAATTTTTAGGATAGTTGCAGGCGCATGTCAGATAATTTTTAGGATAGTTGCAGGCGCATGTCAGATACTTTGCAGGTTAAATGCAGACGCTTGTCATATACTTTGTAGGAAAATTGCAGGCACGTTTCAGATACTTTAAAGGAGAATTATAGGCGCGTTTTAGATACTTTAATTTGTACGATAATTGCAAATGCTTTTCAGATACTTTTTAGGATAATTGCAGGTGCTTTTCAGATACTTTTTATGATAATTGCAGGCTCTTTTCAGATACTTTTCAGGACCATTACAGGCGCGTTTCAGATACTTTGTAGGATAACTGCAGGTGCTTTTCAGTATATTTTAGGATAGTTGCAGGCGCATGTCAGATAATTTTTAGGATAGTTGCAGGCGCATGTCAGAGACTTTGCAGGAAAATTGCAGGCGCGTTTCAGATACTTTAAAGGAACGTTACAGGCGCGTTTCAGATACTTTAATTTGTACGATAATTGCAGGTGCTTTTCAGATACTTTTTAGGATAATTGCAGGCTCTTTTCATATACTTTGTAGGATAATTGGATAATCTTTTCAGATACTTTTTTGGATCATTGCAGGCGCGTTTCAGGTACTTTTTTTGGATCATTGCATGCGCGATTTAAATACTTTTAAGGATCATTGCAGGCGCGTTTCAGATACATTGTAGGATAATTGCAGGCGCGTTTCAGATACTTTGAAGGATATCTGCAGGTGCTTTTCAGAAAATGTTTAGCATAGTTGCAGGCGCATGTCAGATAATTTTTAGGATAGTTGCAGGCGCATGTCAGAGACTTTGCAGGATAAATGCAGGTGCTTTTCATATACTTTGTAGGAAAAATGCAGGCGCGTTTCAGATACTTTAAAGGAGCATTACAGGCGCCTTTCAGATACTTTTTTTGGATCATTGCAGGCGTGTATCAGATACTTTTCAGGATCATTGCAGGCGCGTTTCAGATACATTGTAGGATAATTGCAGTCGCGTTTCAGATACTTTGTACGATAATTGCAGGCGCGTTTCATATACTTTGTAGGAAAATTGCAGGCGTTTTTCAGTTACTTTTTTGGAGCATTACAGGCGCCTTTCAGATACTTTTTTTGGATCATTGCAGGCGTGTATCAGATACTTTTCAGGATCATTGCAGGATAATTGTAGGTTCTTTTCAGATACATTGTAGGATAATTGCAGTCGCGTTTCAGATACTTTGTACGATAATTGCAGGCGCGTTTCATATACTTTGTAGGAAAATTGCAGGCGTGTTTCAGTTACTTTTTTGGATCATTGCAGGCGCATTTCAGATACTTTTTTGGATCATTGCAGGCGCGTTTCAGATACTTTTTTGGATCATTGCAGGCGCGTTTCAGGTACTTTTTTTGGATCATTGCTGGCGCGTATTAGATACTTTTAAGGATCATTGCAGGCGCGTTTCAGATACATTGTAGGATAATTGCAGGCGCATGTCAGATACTTTGCAGGATAAATACAGACGCTTTTCATATACTTTGTAGGAAAATTGCAGGCGCGTTTCAGATACTTTAAAGGAGCATTACAGGCGCGTTTCAGATAATTTAAAGGAGCATTGCAGGCGCGTTTCAGATACTTTAATTTGTACGATAATTGCAGGTGCTTTTCAGATACTTTTTAGGATAATTGTAGGCTCTTTTCATATACTTTGTAGGATAATTGCAGGCTCTTTTCATATACTTTGTAGAATAATTGCAGGCGCGTTTCATATACTTTGTACGAAAATTGCAGGTGCTTTTCAGATATTTTTAGGATAATTGCAGGCGCATTTCAGATACTTTTCAGGATAATTGCAGGCGCCTGTCATATTCTTTGTAGGAAAACTGCAGGCGTGTTTCGGATACTTTTCAGGATCATTGCAGGCGCGTTTCAGATACTTTTTACGATAATGGCAGGTGCTTTTCTGTTAATTTTTAGGATCATTGCAGGCGCATTTCAGATACCTTTTAGGATAATTGCAGGCTCTTTTCATATACTTTGAAGGATAATTGCAGGCACTTTTCATATACTTTGAAGGATAATTGCAGGCGCTTTTCATATACTTTGTAGGATAATTGCAGGCTCGTTTCAGATACTTTGCAGGACCATTGCAGGCGCGTTTCAGATACTTTGCAGGGTCATTGCAGGCGCGTTTCAGATACTTTGTAGTGCTGAAATTTTGGAATTTCAATTTGTAAAATTAATAAATTTTTACCTCTCCGAGTGACGATGACGTCACGGAGAGGTATAACACTGCACGTTATAACATGTTTTTTCTTAATTATGTAATTATAACATGGTCAAATTACAGTTTTAAATTGGCACCTGGAATTCTACTTTTGCATCACTTTTTCAGACTTGTAACATGTCTATAAATGTAGTCAAATTACAGTTTTAAACTAGCAGCTGTTTTTTCTACATTTGCATCGCGTTTGCAGAATTGCGCTGCATATTTCTGCCAGTACAGACAATTAACAGTTAATAAACAGAAAATGTAGAAACGGCAGACAATTTGCAGTTCTGGAATTGATGTGAAATTTTCGCGTTTTTCGAGCTGCAGAAAATGTAGCCTTAATGTATACATATCACAGCGTGGTAGCGACAAAAAAGCGCGTATGCAAATGAGTTACAGCTTTAAATTTTTGTACGGGTTAACAAAATGAAAATGTTAAAACGGCAGTCAATTTGCAGTTCTAGAAATGCTGTGAATTTTTCCCGTTTTTTGAGCTGCAGAAAATCTAGCCTTAATTAATACATATTACAGCGTGGTAGCGATAAAAATTACAGCTTAATATTTTTATAAGTTGGGAATCCAAAATAAACCTCTTCAAGTCGAGACGCAATTTAGAGGCTATTTTTAAATATTTAAATAAATATAATTGATATTTATTAATTTAATCGTCATTAATTTACATTATTTCTAGTTAAATCGTTTTAAGAAACTTTATTCCTAAAATCATTTTAAACATAGCTATTGTTGACGTTTGAACTCAAGCGTAAGCCTCTTTAACAATTTTTGGAAATTTAGGGTATATAAGGCGACTGATTTACAATAATTGATAAGAAAACCCGCAACGACCCTGCAAAGCATTTGAAACGCGCCTGCAATGATCCGGCAAAGTATCTGAAACGCGCCTGCAATGATCCTGCACAGTATCTGAAACGCGCCTGCAATGATCTGCAAAGTATCTGAAACGCGCCTGCAATGATCCTGCAAAGTATCTGAAACGCGCCTGCAATGATCCTGCAAAGTATCTGAAACGCGACTGTAATGACCCTGCGTAGTATCTGAAACACATCTGCAATTATCCTACAAAGTATTTAAATCGCGCCTGCAATTATCCTACAAAGTATCTGAAATTCACCTGCAATGATGCTGCAAAGTATCTGAAATGCACCTGCAATGACCCTACAAAGTATCTGAAACGCGGCTACAATTATCCTATAAAGTATCTGAAACGCGTCTGCAATTATCCTACAAAGTATCTGAAACGCGCCTGCTACTACCCTACAAAGTATCTGAAACGGGTCTGCAATTATCCAACAAAGTATCTGAAACGCGCCTGTAATGACTCTACAAAGTATCTGAGACGCGGCTGCAATGATCCTACAAAGTATCTGAAACGCACCTGCAATTATCCCACATAGTATCAGAAACGCGCCTGCAACTACCCTACAAAGGATCTGAAATTCACCTGCAACTACCCTACAAAGGATCTGAAATTCACCTGCAATTACCCTACAAAGGATCTGAAATTCACCTGCAATTACCCTACACTGTATCTGAAACGCACCTGCAACGATCCTACAAATTATCTGAAACGCACCTGCAACGATCCTACAAAGTATCTAAAATGCATCTGCAATTATCCTACAAAGAATCTGTAATGCGCCAGCAATTATCCTACAAAGTATCTGAAACCCGCCTGCAATGACCCTACAAAAAATCTGAAACGCGCCTGCAATGACCCTACAAAAAATCTGAAACGCACCTGCAATTATCCTACAAACTTACCTCTTTCTGACTGTAGCATGCATATAAAAAATCTGAAAGGTACCTTTAATGACCCGTACAAAAAATTTAAGCTGTAATTCAGCTGCATACACGCTTTTTTATCGCTACCACGCTGTAATAGGTATATATTAAGGCTACATTTTCTGCAGCTCGAAAAACGCGAAAATTTCACTTCAATTCCTGAACTGCAAATTGTCTGCCGTTTCTACATTTTCTGTTTGTTATCTGTCAATTGTCTATACTGGCAGAAATATGCATCGCGTTTGCAAAATTATAGTTTAAAACTGTAATTTGACCACATTTATAGACATGATAAAGGTTTGCAAAAGTGATGGAAAAGTAGAAATCCAGCTACCAATTTAAACCTGTAATTTGACCACATTTATAGTCATGTTACAGATCTGCAAAAGTGATGGAAAGTAGAAATCATGCAGCAAATTTAAAACTGCAACTCATCACATTTATAGATACATGTCACGGGTCTGCAAAAGCGATGGAAAAGTAGAAATCCAGCTGCCAATTTAAAATTGCAATTTGACCACATTTATAGGCATGTTACAGGTCTGAAAAAGTGATGGGAAAGTTGAAATCCGGCTAACAATTTAAACCTGTAATTTGACCACAATTAGAGGCATGTTACATGTCCAAATTCTAGTTCAGTGGCATTTTTAAAAAACAGTAAACATGATACGAAAATAGTTTCTAATAATCAAAAAAACCTTCCTTATACATTAGAGCCAGTGTCAAGTCTTAGCTACTGCTCCCTTAGAATAAGAATATAAACAAAAGAAAGTCAGAAATAATATCCTATTTTGTCGAAAAAATAGAAAAGAGTAATAGGTTCCTAACTGTTGGTGATATTTTCAGAGAATAGATATAATTTTGTTTTACCAGTGGTCCCTTTTTGGTTCCTACTTTAAGAATTTAGGTCCCTATTTTACCCTATTCTTATCGTGAATAGTCCCTTTTTCCCCTATTTATTTTTGAGATTTTGGTGGGAGCCCTGAAACTGCAACTTGACCACATTCATAGACATGTTACAGGTCTAGAAACGTTAAGGAAAAGTAGAAATCCAGCTATCGATTTAAAACTGCTACTTGATCACATTTTTAGACATATTGCAGGTATTCAAAAGTACAAATCCGTCTGCCAGCTATTTTAAAACTGTAATTGTACGTAATAGATAGAAAAGAATTTTATTTTCACGTCTGCAAAATCGTTGCAGAAGGTGAAAAATATCGAATAACAGATTAAACAGGAGTATCTCCTGTTTAATGTGTAGAAAATTTCCACACCTATCAAACCTCCCTTATTAAATAAAATTCTTTTCTATAAGCTTTAGAAATATCTATAATTTCTACTTTTGAATACCTGCAATATGTCTCTAAATGTAGTCCAGTTACAGTTTTAAATAGGCAGATGGATATTAGATTTCCCATCACTTTGGCAGACCTGTAATATATCTATAAATATGGTCAAATTGCAGTTTTAAGTTGGCAGCTGGATTTCTAGTTTTCCATCACTTTTTCAGACCTGTAACATGTCTAAAAATGTGATCAAAGTACAGTTTTAAATTGGCAGCTGGATTTCTACTGTTCCATTGCTTTTGCAGACCTGTAACATGTCTATAAAAATGGTCAAATTACAGTTTTAGATTGGTAGGTGGATTTCTACTGTTCCATTGCTTTTGCAGACCTGTAACATGTCTATAAATGTGGTCAAAGTGCAGTTTTAAATTGGCAGCTGAATTTCTACTTTTCTTTCACTTTTGCAGACCTGTAACATGTCTATAAAAATTGTCAAATTACAGTTTTAAACTAGCAGCTGTTATTTCCAATATACCTATTACAGCGTGGTAGCGATAAAAAAGCGTGTATGCAGGTGAATTACAGCTTAATATTTTTGTAAGGGATGAGTACATGTTGGGAATCCAAAATAAACCTCTCCAAGTCGAGAAGCAATTTAGAGGCTATATTTAAATATTTAAATAAATATAATTGATATTTTTTAATTGAATCGTCATTAATTTACCTTAATTCTAGTTAAATCGTTTTAAGAAACTTCATTCCTAAAATCATTTTAAACATAGCTATTGTTGACGTTTGAACTCAAGCGTAAGCCTCTTTAACAATTTTTGGAAATTTAGGGTATATAAGGCGACTGATTCTCAATAATTGATAAGAAAACCAGCAATGACCCTGCAAAGCATCTGAAACGCGCCTGCAATGATCCTGCAAAGCATCTGAAACGCGCCTGCAATGATCCTGCAAAGTATCTGAAACGCGCCTTCAATGATCCTGCAAAGTATCTGAAACGCGCCTGCAATGATCCTGCAAAGTATCTGAAACGCGACTGTAATGACCCTGCAAAGGATCTGAAACGCACCTGCCATGATCTTGCGAAGTATCTGAAACACATCTGCAATTATCCTACAAAGTATCAGAAACGCGCCTGCATTGATCCTACAACGTATCTGAAACGCGACTGCAATTATCCCACATAGTATCTGAAACGCGCCTGCAACGATCCTACAAAGTATGTGAAACGCGTCTGTAATTATCCTACAAAGTATCTGAAACGCGCCTGCAATTTTCCTACAAAGTATATGAAACGCGCCTGCAATGATCCAAAAAGTATCTGAAACGCGCCTGCAATTTTCCTACAAAGTATATGAAACGCACCTGCAATTATCCTACAAAGTATCTGAAACGCGCCTGCAATTATCCTACAAATTATCTGAAACGCGCCTGCAATTTTCCTATAAAGTATATGAAACGCACCTGCAATTATCCTACAAAGTATTTGAAACGCGCCTGCAATTATCCTAAGCATGACGGAAGCCAAATTATCTGAAACGCGCCTTTAATGATCCTGAAAAGTATCTGAAACGCGCCTGTGATGGTCCTGAAAATTATCTGAAACGCGCCTGTGATTGTCCTGAAAATTATCTGAAACGCGCCTGTGATGGTCCTGAAAAGTATCTGAAACGCGCCTGTGATGGTCCTGAAAAGTATCTGAAACGCGCCTGCAATTATTCTAAAAAGTATCCAAAACCCGCCTGCCATTATCCTACAAACTTAGCAATTTCTGACAGTAACATGCATACAAAATATCTGGAAGGTACCTGTAATGAGCCTACAAACATCCTGATTTCTTACGGGAGTTACTATTTCCCGTCTGTTTTCTAGCTGTAAGGTAGCTATTTTGTGACTCTAAAGTAGCTCAATTCTTCCTGGTGCTTAAGGCCTAACGGCTAAGCACTAGTGTTGTAGGTGGAACAAAAAAAAAACAAAAAGCCTAACCCGCAACGTGAAAAATGAGTTCCCCTATAGTCGATTCAAGATTTCCTTCCCCCTTACAGAGTGACGGGAAAAGTTGGTCTTATGCCGCAGCGGATAGTTACTTGCGCCTAGTTTTGCACAAGGTACATGCGTAAATTGGCTCGAAAATATAGTTCACTTATTTTCTTATTTTCATGTCGTCTGCTATAGTTTAATACCAATACCTAATGTAATCTGGGGCCCTATTCTCTAAAAATCGAAAATCCTTCGGATCACTCGGAATCTTTATGATTCGGATCGGGCTCATTCGGAGTGGACCGAAAAAACCGTATTCTCTAACCCCAATCCTTATCTTCCTTCGGATACTTCGAAAATTTTCCCTCAATCCAATTGGGCGTCACTTCCTCTTAAGCCACGTGGTACTTTTTGACGCCCACTCTTTCTTTATTGGACAATTTTATTTGGTGCGCTTTCAAATTGAAGGGATGGAAACATTGGTTTTTCCCAAGGAGTGGAAATTTTGGGAAATGATCTTTGTATAGGGAACACATTCAAAACAGAGAAAATTTTCTCTTTTTCGATTTCTTTTCTTAAGACAGAAACAAGTGCTTTTTTCCTTTTTTATTTATTTATTTATTACCTCTCCGAGTGACGTATGTCACGGAGAGGCTCTAAAATGTGTGTGTGTGTGTGTGTGTGTGTCAGGCTGTTGTTATTGACTTACACCCCAGGGGACCGCGTTCGCAGATTCCGAATCGAAGCAAACGTGTTCGCTATTTCCGGACCGCATTCACAGTTCCCGGAAAATTCAAAGCTAGAGGCTATATCCACAATTCAACTGGCCACTATTACTTCATCTGACTAGTCAATTGTCCATTCCACATGAACACCAATCTGTATTCCACCATATTCAGGGCGTTGTTTTTGTCTATCCCACATAGACACCAGTCTGTACTTACTGGATTCCAACACCACCATCTTCTGGTCATTGTCCATCCCACATGGACACCAGTCTGTACACACTCGCTTCTAACACCACCATCTTCCTGTCTTTGTTTTTGTCCATCCCACATGGACACCAGTCTGTACTTACTGGCTTCTAACACCACCATTTTCTGGCCTTTGTTTCTGTCCATCCCACATGGACACCAGTCTGTACACTTGGCTTCTATACCACCATCTTCTGGTCTTTGTTTTTATCCATCCCACATGGACACCAGTCTGCACACCTGGTTTCTACTCCATCATCATCCTTAAGGTTAAGACATACGCGGCGATCGGCCAGGGTTACGAGAAACGTCCGGCCTCCCAATGGCGGGGCTTCCACCAAAGGTTCACGCAATTGCGCTGTTCTTATCCATAGCTGCGATTCGAAACCCTTATATACTACCTATTTGAGTAGGGGAATCAACCGGCGTTTGCTTCATTTCAAACGCCAATATTAGTCAAGTATCTCAAGAATTTTTAGAAAATTAAAGAAATTTACGGAGATAAACCACGTGTAATAAGAGTTAAATAATAATTTATTTAAAACATCCAAAGAATGTTTAATTGTTCTTTATCAACGCGATGTAACGCTCAATAACGCGAACAACTAACGAAGAAAATATTTAATAATAATTATATTTATTTAAATATTTAAGGTAATCTTGTTTCTCAACTCAAAATTAAAACGGAAAGAGTTAAAAAGCAGTCTATGCTTTAGTCTGTGTGTGTCCCTCCGTTGTTACACTAGTGCACCGCCTTAGCAGATCGCTTTGTGTTTTGTGGAAAGAAATCCTACAAAACCTTAATATTTGGTTTTCTCATAATGTAAAATTAATATATGGAAACATTTTTCGTAATTTCGATGCCTTTGGTGGTTTTGTAGCTATAAAGCTCTGTTTCATTTTGATATCCCAAGAATATTTTTTATATTATTATTTGAAATGGATGTTTATATATTACTTAAGCTATACTACATCTGTTTATAGCATAATCCTTTCTAAAGTGATTTCAAGGAGAACGCTACTATGATGGCCAAATGAACTTTTATTTGTCAATAGGCCTATTGAACCAAAAAGTAAACGCTTGGGTTTGGTTTTCGTTTCTGAAATGCAGAGACATTAACGGTTCAGAGTGAGCCGAAAGCAGGGATAGATAGACTTTTTTAAGACGGAATGGGTAACAGGGTTATTCGGGTGCACGTCCAAGTCCACGACCCCCTTACCCGTGACGGAGGGAAATAATAGAAGAGGCGGGTCTTATTTTCATTATGGCGTTGTATGTATATCCGGGTCAAATAAACGTCGTCTGCCCCTTCGTCCGCCAAGTTGGAATGGGCTCGGATTGTCATTTTTGAGAGAACATTGTTTAAAAATGGAAGTTACGCAAGACATAGGGCTTGCAAGTGAAAAAAAACGGGAAAGACCCAAGAAAATTAAAAGTGAGTTAGAATTGAGTAAAAGTCTTCATAGATATTACAGCACGAACAGGTTTTAACCAAACACTAAGCTCACAAAACTCCTGCTGCCCATTCACTAAGCCTTGGTTAACTTCATCAAATTCGTTTACAAAATTATGAGGATAGTAGATATGCTTGGCTTAAGAAAGAATTAGCGAACACTTTTCACCCTTACAGATGTACTCCAAATCCAAAATACCGGCACCAAATTCACTAACTACCTTCTTAATTGCTATTAAAAACAATTCCCTAATAATTACCGGACCCTCGCATTTAGACGGCTCCATTTTGAGCCCCTGTGAAGACGCTTGTCTGTACAACCATAGCCCACTCGATCGCGCTCCCGCTATAGCGCGAGCAGCTTGCGTCGTGACGCGCGTGATCGAGTGGGCTATGGTACAACGCAAGAGGGGTCGTAGTCATAGCGACAGAGGTAAACAGGAATTACGTATTTTTGGCCCTACTTGTCAGCAACGTCACCAATACGTAGTTTTAGTGAGCCAATAAGATAATTTAATTTTTTGGTTACGTGTTGAAGGAAGGGGTTATATACTCGTCTATGAGTCGGACTGAAGTAAAGGCCAAACATTGTTTATTCCGTCTTAAAAAAGTCTATCTATCCCTGCCGAAAGTTAAATACACTTTTTAATAATTAGGCTTAGATTTTATAGTCATGGTGGAAATCTGTGCCGGGTTCAGCAGAGCTCAGTGCTGTTAGCAGTATCCTACATAACGGGATTTTGTTTTTGAATTTTGACGTCACGGTGCTCAGCGCTGAGCCAGCGCGGTCTTCAAAGAAAATAGTCGGGTTTTTGAATAACGTGGCGTAAAACGCGTAGTTCTCAGCTTGGCGAAAAAACCATGGAGGAATTAATACAAATAGCTCTTGATGATTCTGATGGGATTATAGCTATTTAATTGGCGTGAAACCAGTTGATCACGCGAGAATTTTACGAGACATATTAGTATCTAATTTTAATTATAAAAGTTGTTGTTATCTATCTCTATAAATATGTTATCATACAATTTTTGTTCAGCCTTGGTACCTTGCACGCTTTATTGCGCTAGCGTCTTTTTTAAAACGCCGATGACCGGAGAAAAGCTATGACGACAGAGCTCACCGGTAAACATTTCCAAAATCCGCTGTCTTTTTTGGTGAGCTCTGCTGAACGCAGCCCAGACCAGTGAAATTCTGATCGTAATCGGATTATAGCTTCGTGTTTTCATGCTTTTTATGGTCAGTCATGACAAACTAAGAAAATCGTTGAGGTGAAACGAGAGGATAGTAAACATGGCAACCCTGTTGTGAATATGGCTTTGAACATAGAGGGCATACAGTAGAGGAGTAGAAAATTCAGCCTTTTACAAACACGTAAAGGTAATATCCCTCCAAAGTTTATCTCTTCATTTCCCGTTTTTCCCCCATCGGATGATTTTAATGTGTACAAGTATATCCTTATTAGACGTAAAATGTCGTCTGATTTACAGTATATTTGCTATGCTTTGTATACTCCTTTAATATTTCATAAATCTCAACTTTAGTATTTGTTCATAAAAAATAGAAACATTTCCATATCTGGGTAATTAAGTTTGTAAGTAGTCGTCTTGACTCGGAGAGGTAATATTTTGGTTTTCCCAACTTGTTTTTTTGATAAAAAATTATTTATTCTTAAATTGCTTCATAATGGGCATTAAAGTACACGCTAACCAACAGTTAATATACGTCGAATTTTGAATGAAACTTAGCACAAGTTTTAGCAGGGTTAAATATGAGGCAATGAGAACCTAGAAAAAGTACGTTGATTAATCGCAAATTATAATCCAATTGTGTGGATCTCGTGAGATTATGATAAATTCATTAATGTAGATCATTAGCGCTCTATCAATGATTACACACCTACCAAAATTTAATAATTTAAATAGAAGCTAAACGAAATAACCAAATTTAATCGAGCAATTATTAATAATTGATGCAATTCGTCAAAAATAGGTTGCTCTAACTTACAAGCCCCGGTAGAAAAAATATTAAAATGAACAATTAAATCTGTGTTAAGTAATTGGATCTCGCGAAATGATCCCTCAAATTTAGGATAAATTCAACGACGTTTTTATACCTTTAAATCTACAGGTAGAAAAAGCCGTCGATCTACCTTGTAGATTTCGCCAAGGCCCGCCAAGGCCTAAAGCCATTTCCCGCTTTAACCTAAAATTTTTTCCACGCTTGATTTAAGTCTCGAAAAACCCTTTGAACTCATAAATCGCGACGGACAATGCGGTTTCCATGTTCAAATCGCAAACGATGAAGCTTGAGTTGAAAAAACAAAGCAGCCATACTAAATAAAACTATGAACCGCAGCCAAGGTGCCAGCAAAAAGGTACAGGGAAAATTACTAGAAAACTCCGGCTAAAGTTCCGCGAATCTAAGATTGATGGAGGGAAGAGAGGCGGTAAAATATCCGAATGCTCGATTCGGCCATCTCTTTCGGCCGCCGAATGATTCGGAGAGGTTATCACCGTATGATTAGGATAAGGTTCTTACAGAATACGTTTTATTTTCATTCGGAGAAATGGACTCCGAATGAAAAGATTCCGATCGAAATTCCTCCAAAAGGACCTTAGAGAATAGGGTCCCTAGTCATTTAGGTAGTCGGGAATTGGGCCAGTCTTGTCAGAATGTGAGATTTGAATGTAGCAAACATTTAAAAAATCTACGAAAAGGATGACATTTGCGTAATTGATAAGGACTGAAACCCTAACTTTCTGTTTGAGTTTCAACAGTATTTACATCAGAACCGAGTGATTCAGTTTGAACTCTGATATCGTTTTTCACGCCTTTTTCAGTTTCCTCGCTAATATAATATTTCATTGCTGAAGTGTCAAACTGGACTGACACATAATAGGAATTTGTTTAGCTTTGGATAATTCCAAATGCATTGTTTTTTGTAAAGCAAAATTATTGTGGCCAAGTTTAGCGTATAAATTATGTTTGGTAATTTGGTTTTTCAACTTCTGCGCTAAAAACGCTAAATGCTCTTCTGTTTTCTTTCGAGGCATTTCAGTAAAAACAAGAACGAAGTCTTGGAAACAATATAAAAATTTAATTTAAAGAAACTGGAAAATTTGACAAAGATTTAACCGGAAGAGCGCTAAATATAACCAACCGTTAAGCCTAGTTTAGCAGCCGATTTTTCAATTGTATTCCCTACAAACCACAGCAGTATCTACCGTTGCGAACTACTCTCCACTTGTCACGTGACATAAACGATGAGCTAATCTATCTCTGATTCGATTGGTAGTTGAAAACGAGGCTCATTAACCACCCCTTTTTGTCTCCACTTGCTTCTAATTTTACACGAATTCCTTTGCAAAAGGCAGGTGAGCGTTACTGTTCTTTAGTTTCTGGTTGTCCATCCCATACTGGCATCCAATCGCCACCTCTTTCTGCTCTTCGACCATCCCACCTGGATACCAGTCTGTAATTACTGGGTTCTAATCACCATCATCTTCTGGTCTTTGTCCATCTCACATGGACACCAGTCTGTACATACTGGCTTCTAAATACCACTATCTTCTTGTCTGTATCCATCCCATAAGGACACCATTCTGTACATACTGGCTTCTACACATCAACATCTTCTGTTCTTTATCCATCCCACATGGACACCAGTCTGTACATACTGGCTTCTAAACACCAACATATCCTACTCTTTGTCCATCGCACATGGATACCAATCTGTCACATTGGCTTCAACTCCATCATTATCGTTAAGGTTAAGATGTACGCGGCGATCAGCTTGGGTTACAAGAAGAGTCTAGCCTCCCAATAGTGGGGTTTCCACCAAAGGTTCACGTAATTGCTCAGTTCTTATCCATAGTCGCGATTCGAAATCTTTATAAACTACCGACTTGAGTAAGGCGAAACAAAAGGCGTGTGCTTCATTTCAAACGTCAATATTAGGCAAGTCTCTCAAGAATGTTTAATTGGTCTTTTTTAAAACCATGTAACGCTCATTAAGAAGAATAACGAACGAAGAAAATATATAATATTAATTATATTTATTTTGGTATTTAAGATAATCTTGTTTCTCAACTCAAAATTAATGCAGAAAGAGTTTAAAAGCAGTCTATGTGTTTTTCTGTTTGTGTCCGTCCGTTGTTACGCTGGTGCGTTGCGTTAGCAGTTCGCCTTGTGTTGATATGTGAAGAAATCCTCGAAAACCTTAATATTTTCATTTCTTCATAATATAAAATGAATATATGGCAATATTTTTCGAAATTACGATACCTTTTGTAGTTTTATAGCTATAAAGCTCTATTTCATCTTGATATTCCAAGAACATTATTTTTAAACTTTTATTTTAAGTGACTTTTTATATATTACTTAAGGTAGACTACATTTGCATATAGAATAAACCATGCTTTAGATATTACAAGGAAAACACTAAGGCTTAGACCCTGTCGGTTAAATCGAGTTTTATCCTTATTAGGCCTAGTAAATCGAAAGTAAACAATTGACGCCCGAACTGTAATGAAACATGGGTTTTTATTTTCGTGTTTGAAACGAAGAGACATTAACGGATCAGAGTGAGCAGAAAATTAAATACACATTTAAATAATCAGGTTTTGTTTTTATAATACAAGAAAGCACCATGGTGGCAATTAAACCTTGGGAAAGTCTAATCGTAGTTGCATCGCATCTTCGGAGTTTTTCTTCTTTCTATGGTGCGCGTCTAGTAACAAATCAGCCTTGTTAACAATCATGTTGGCAAACAAAGAAATTCATTGAGGTGAAAAGAGAGGATAGTGCTTACACTGCAACCCAGTTGAGAATGTAGCTTTGATCATAGAGGGTAAACAGTTGAGGCGTAGACAATTAAGCCTTAACAAACACATAAACGATGTAACGCACAATGATGTGAATAATTAAAAAAGAAAATGTATAATATTAACATAATATTTAATATTATCTGGTTTTTCGTCTCAAAGTTAATAGAGAATGAGTAATATAGCCATGAGGGAAATAAAAAGCGCTAAAATTTTGCCTTCCGTATCACTTTTAGACGCTGGCGCTATAGCCCTTTGAATCATGAAAATGCAAGGAGACGGCAGTATCAACCCCTAGTATGCCTTAATACATACTACATCGAAAAGGTTTGAAGTCGGTGATGTGACGCGCCCCATAAATACAATGCAGAAAGTATATTTAGTCGGTTTAGTGATCCGCGTCTCTTTTTCTGACGGTTTCCCGATTAGTTAGTTTTGAGTCGGTTTAGTGACGGTATCCAATATTCCACCTGTTAGTAGACAAGTTTGTTTTGAGTCTTCTTTAATCCCACTTGATACTGATACTTATCCGAGTGCTCATCAACTACTCAATGGACTGGACATGAAGTATTGTGGACCGACAGTCCGATAACTCTATCGGGCCGATTGATTAGGCCTGTGCGAGTGCAGTTTTTTGGGGTTCGAGTCGAGTCTCGAGTCCTTAAAAAAGCTTTTATAGAATCTCGAGTCGAGTCTTTTAATTTGTATCGAGTCCTCGAGTCCTAAAGTCAGCTTAAGAACTAGGTTTCAAGTCCAGTGTCGAGTCCTGATAAATTATATCAAGTCCCACTCGAGTCCTATTAAATTAATTCTATTAATACTAACTTTAATTTAATTTTTTAGTTTAATTTTACATAATTAATGATACCGGAATTATAATAAATTAATTTCTATTAAGGATAAATTTTACTCATATAAATCTCACGACGAAAATGACGCGCAGTAACAATAATTTTAACTTTTGGTTCCGGTTTGATTAACTCCTTTAGCTGAAGTCAAATTTTTGAACAATCACCTGTCTATTCTAAACTTTAAATCGATTAAACCCCACTGGATGCGGCGCTCTACTTAAAATTCAGGGTCATAAAGTAAATATTTTTGGACTTGAACAGGCGTCAAGTCTCCGTTCGAGTCCTCCTCGAGTCCAATAGTGAAGATTTTTAAGGACTCGAAATTATTTTCAAGTCCTAAAATTTTGATTTTCAAGTCTCGAGTCGAGTACTCGCCTCCATTCGAGTACTCGCACAGGAAAGTTTTGAAACCAATCTCATGCTAGTAGTAGAGCGGGGGGACAAGAATTTTTGCAAATCATTCAACCGTGCTTGCCAGTTTACAAGGGCTTCAGCACCGGCATAACCATATCCCCTTACATTACGCCTTAACGTACGAGCATTACCTAAGACAGCAAGAACTTAGTCTTCCCATGCGTGAACTAATTGAAACCGATCCAATATTTTTGAGAAAGGTTCTGTTTTCTTACGAATCTAAATTCCACAGGGATGGCACGTTAAGTAGTAACGTACATTACTGGACCCAACAAAATCAACACTGGTTACGACAATCCATGGACGGTGAAAGTTTGGAAGCTAAATTATCGGAACCATCTTCGATGAGAAGTAAATGTCTCATTTAATTGGACTTCCTGCGTCATGAGTTTATTGCTTGCAATTGTATTGCAAGACACGGTGTTGTAAATTAGAGATAATACCGGTTGTTTTTTATCTATATCCAGATTCTATTTTCTATACTTTTGTTTTTTATGCATCGCAGTCATTCTTGTAACCTTTTATTTTTTATCGCGATGCCTTTAACTATATAACCGGACAACATTCTGATAACGTAGGTCTGTTGTTCAGTTGTCAGTGTTTAGTCACAAGCGTTCCCGGAAATTAACTTTAATGTTTTAATTAAATTAATAAAGAGTTTATAACCAGTTAGTCCCAGAGTCGTTCTTGCGTCAAAGAACAACACACGGGCATTCGTCTCGAAGAGTGCTTCCATCATAGGGGTAGACATATTGAATATTTACGTTGATTTGATTACCAAACAGATTAGATATTGTAATTTAAGGACCAAGTTCTGAGACTAATCGTAGCACTATTTGAAAACGTTTTGTTGCATTCAGGCATATTCTCTAGTATTGTTTTTGTACCTTGTCTCTCGTTGTTATATGCATACAAAAAACATGAATTCCAAACATTTATTAACAACCTTTATAAATTACAATAATGACGTTATCCGTTGGCAGTATTTAGGGTTGTTCACGAAGGAAGGTATTGGTCTGTTCGCGACCATACGGTATACAAAATGCGTATCAACGTTTCGAAGGGGGCGAGGATTTTTAACATACGGTCGTGTACCTTTTAGATCAATGTGCTTTATAAACGATATGTTTCGAGCACAAAGTATCTGATATATAGAAAACCGCTCGTGTTACCAAGAAAAGGCCGATATTTTACGATAGAAATCCTCTACAAAAGGATTTCGAATAACTGAATCAGGTGTAAATGAGTAAATTTGTTGATTTATTTTTGTTTTCTAATGTTTGTAACACGCTTCACTTTCTCAACTCACCTAATTTCAATTAAGACTGAAGTTACAAATATTAGTAAAAAAAAAGTACCTTTCATAAAAAAGCCTTATAAATTTAAAGATAAGTGGTCAAAATTGTGGGGCTGAAGTACGGATATATAAATTTTCCGTTTTTTATAAGACATTATTATAAAACATCAATTATTTCAAAGAATTACCTTCTCTTTTCACCAAAATTTCACATCTGAAAAAAAGCATGAAATATGAGAATTGTTTTAAAAACATAACGCGTAGCTTGTAAGGTTGTTCGGGAATACATTTTATATTCACTTATTAAAATTTTAAGTTACACGTATTCTGCTATCGAAGGTCAAAAGAAATGGAAGGAAAATCGTTTATAATCCTTTAATGCTTATAAAAGAATCACAGAATAGTGAAACCCATCCTAAACTTGTCCATTAATTACATAATGATTTTCAAATATGTCCTGTTAAGCCTAGGGCTCATAATATCAAGATCGGGAACACGATGCTTTCGAATATTTTATTTCTCGGCAAATTTTTTCACGAGTCCAATTTTTAAAATCGATACAAACCCATGATTTAAAACTATTCACGAAAAGCCTTTTTTCTCTCAAGAACTACATTCCGAGAAAAAAAATTAAAAATTCTTAAAATACTAATGGTACTTTATGTTGAAACTTTTTTGTTAAATAAAATCATGGTGAAATATAAAGAAGTTTAATTCTTTCTCAAATTGATATTTACTCAAAACTGACAATCTGAGTATCCATCATTACAGCTAAACAATTTTGACCATCTATCTTTATATTTTTAAAGTTTTTTTATCCAATTCATGATTTTTCTTAATTAACTTTTTTATATTCCCATGTTCTTTCAATAAAACCTAAATTCCAGGCATTTATTTACACCCTGTATTAGAGGTCTATAATTTAGTATAGTGACGTCTTCCTTTGGCAGTATTTAAGGCTGTCCACAGTGGAAAGTGTTGCTTTGATCTCGTCCACGCTGCATGTCAACCTGGCCAAGCTTCAAATCTTAAAATCACCAAAAATATAAATTTTCTAAATAAAAGTTAATCAAACACTTGTCGTGTATTTTATGACTAGTTGAACGTTCACCCGAATTTTTACTTTTCACCACTAAACCATTATTTACTTACCGTTAGAATACTTTTAGGCCATATCCATGTACAGTTTATTTGAACAAACATAAACATTATTATTATTTAAATATACACCTGGAATTATTTTTAATATAGCTTACCGACTTTTCTGTGAGCTATTACGTCCCTTTGGAAAATACTTGCAAATCGGTCCACATCTCACCTTTCACAAGTACTTCAGAAGATCGTATAATAACGACAATAAATGCTGTTCGAAACCACGATGTTGAACGTTTATTGATTCAAGGCTTCGATGCAACTGTCTGGCTTATTGTGATCGTGATCATCGTGGCGGTGGCTTTAGTCTCGCTTCTTGAAGACCATACCAAAACTATTCTTCGATCACAGTTGACAACCTTCTACGAAATTCTCTGGGAGCTGACTTCCTGTTTCTTCGAAAACTGTTAAGTACTACATTTTATTCTAATTTATGCGCTTAATCATTGCTTTCAAATCGACGCTTCATGTTGGTATTTTACCACATGGGTTCCCTAATTCATTGAAATCAAATACTTTATCATTAGTCGGCAGCGCCATTCTTTTCTTAAAGTGGGAAGCTTAAAATTTTATCCAGCAATATACAAGGCGGCAAATTGTAATGACCAAGACAATTCTTGAAACTTACTTATCGCGTTTAATTTTTTGCATCCCACATGCCATTATTCCTATGTTCTTTGTGATCTTAAAGATGCCAGTCAAAGCGGCCCTTTAACCTTCTTGCTAGTGGACCCTACGGAAACGTCTAGAAACCCATCTCGTTTCTTGGATTGAAACTGTATTGAGTCTAAAATAGAGTGTATTTTTTATTCTTTAAATCCAAAACAAACCTCCGAAAAAGTGAACGGTCCATTTATTCCTCTTACAAATAAACTTATACTCATATGAAATCCGAAGCCTCTCCCCGTTTTTGGTCTCGATGGCTTCGTAACTGCTTGAGAATTTATGGATCACACATTTGATCGCCTTGGGCCTTTGGATCTGCTAGGGAGTAGAGGCCAGTGCCACACGTTGGACTTCAACGTTTTGAATGATAAACCATAAATGTAGCAATGAGAACCAGTCAGGCTCGAAAGATCTCAAACGTTTCTGGAGAAGCTCTTGCAGTCTGACATCAGGCTTCTGATGTTATTTGCCAAACCTCATGAGACATAAACGCTAAATCTGATTCATGTCGGACGAGAGTGCGGGCCGGTCCAAAACGTCAATTCCTTCGTTCTCTATAAATCTTGCAACGAGTCAGGACGTATGGGCTGGGCAATTTTCCTTCAGAGCCTGCCCGTACAAAAATTTACGGCTGCATTTTTGCTGTTATTTAGATTTTTTAGAATCTGCAATATATTGCAAATAAACTGGAATATTCTGGAAAAATACTGGAATAAACCTGAAAAATGTTCAATTTCAGACAAAATTAAGGTGATTCCAGAGAGCAATGCAGAACATTTTAGACGTTTTGCAGAAAAAATATCTTCCGTTGGAAAACTCAGTACAGCAGTATACAAAATTTAGCTACTCTAGAGTCACAAAATAGCTACCTTACAGCTAGAAAACAGAAGGGAAATAGTAACTCCCGTAAGAAATCAGGATGTTTGTAGGCTCATTATAGGTACCTTCCAGATATATTGTATGCATGTTGCAGTCAGAAATTGCTAAGTTTGTAGTATAATTGCAGGCGTGTTTCGGATACTTTTTACGATAATTGCAGACGCGTTTCAGATACTTTTCAGGACCATCACAGGCGCGTTTCAGATACTTTTCAGGACCATCACAGGCGCGTTTCAGATACTTTTCAGGACCATCACAGGCGCGTTTCAGATACTTTTCAGGATCATTACAGGCGCGTTTCAGATACTTTGTAGGATAATTGCAGGTACTTTTCAGATATTTTTAGGATAATTGCAGGAGCATTTCATATACTTTGTAGGATAATTGCAGGAGCGTTTCATATAATTTTCAGGACCATTACAGGCGCGTTTCATATACTTTTCAGGATCATTGCCGGCGCGTTTCATATACTTTGTAGGAAAATTGCAGGCGCGTTTTAGATACTTTTTTGGATCATTGCAGGCGCGTTTCAGATACTTTGTAGGATCATTGCAGCCGCGTTTTAGATACTTTTTTGGATCATTGCAGGCGCGTTTCAGATACTTTGTAGGATAATTGCAGCCGCGTTTCAGATGATTTGCAGGATCATTGCAGCCGCGTTTCAGATAATTTTTAGGATAGTTGCAGGCGCATGTCAGATAATTTTTAGGATAGTTTCAGGCGCATGTCAGATACTTTGCAGGATAAATGCAGGCGCTTTTCATATACTTCGTAGGAAAATTGCAGGCGCGTTTCAGATACTTTTACGGACCATTACTGGCGCGTTTCAGATACTTTTAAGGACCATTACAGGCGCGTTTCAGATACGATAATTACAGGTGCTTTTCAGATACTTTTTAGGATAATGGCAGGTGCTTTTCAGGGTCAACATAATTTAGACTATAGGATAATTGTAGGCGCGTTTCAGATACTTTTTAGGATAATGGCAGGTGCTTTTCATATACTTTGTAGGATAATTGCAGGCGCTTTTCATATACTTTGTAGGATAATTGCAGGCGCTTTTCATATACTTTGTAGGATAATTGCAGGTGCTTGTCAGATACTTTTCAGGATAATTGCAGGCGCATTTCAGATACTTTGTAGGATAATTGCAGCCGCGTTTCAAATACTTTGCAGGATCATTGCAGCCGTGTTTCAGATAATTTTTAGGATAGTTGCAGGCGCATGTCAGATAATTTTTAGGATAGTTGCAGGCGCATGTCAGATACTTTGCAGGATAAATGCAGGCGCTTTTCATATACTTTGTAGGAAAATAGCAGGCGCGTTTCAGATACTTTTACGGACCATTACTGGCGCGTTTCAGATACTTTTACGGACCATTACAGGCGCGTTTCAGATACTTTAATTTGTACGATAATTGCAGGTGCTTTTCAGATCTTTTTAGGATAATTGCAGGCGCGTTTCAGATACTTCTTAGGATAATTGCAGGCTCTTTTCATATACTTTGTAGGATAATTGCAGTTGCTTTTCATATACTTTGTAGGATAATTGCAGGCGCATTTCAGACACTTTTCAGGATAATTTCAGGAGCGTTTCATATACTTTGTAGGAAAATTGCAGGCGCGTTTCAGATACTTTTTAAGGATAATGGCAGGTGCTTTTCAGAAATTTTTAGGTTCATTGCAGCCGCACTTCAGATACTTCGTAGGATAATTACAGGCGCGTTTCAGATACTTTGTAGGATAATTGCAGGTACTTTTCAGAAATTTTTAGGATAATTGCAGGAGCATTTCGGATACTTCGTAGGATAATTGCAGGCGCTTTTCATATACTTTGTAGGATAATTGCAGGCGCTTTTCATATATTTTGTAGGAATATTGCAGGCGCGTTTCAGATACTTTTTAGGATCATTGCAGGCGTATTTCGGATACTTTGTAGGATAATTGCAGGCGCGTTTCAGATACTTTTTAGATTAATTGAAGGCTCTTTTCATATACTTTGTAGGATAATTGCAGGTGCGTTTCAGATACTTTGTAGGATCATTGCAGCCGCGTTTCAGATACTTCGCAGGAGCATTTCAGATACTCTGTAGGATAATTGCAGGTGCGTTTCAGATACTTTGCAGGGTCATTGCAGCCGCGTTTCAGATTCTTTGTAGGATCATTGCAGGCGCGTTTCAGATACTTTGAAGGATAATTGCAGGCGCGATATCGATACTTTGTGGAATAATTGCAGACGCGTTTCAGATACTTCGCAGGATCATTGCAGGTGCATTTCAGATACATCGCAGGATCATTGCAGGTGGATTTCAGATTCTTTGTAGGGTCATTGCAGGTGCGTTTCAGATACTTTGTAGGATAATTGCAGGTACATTTCAGATTCTTTGCAGGATCATTGCAGGGGCGTTTCATATGCTTTGCAGAGTCATTGCGGGTTTTCCTATCAATTATTGTGAATCAGTAGCCTTATATACCCTAAATTTCCAAAAAAAATTAAAGAGGCTTACGCTTGAGTTCAAACGTCAACAATAGCTATGTTTAAAATGATTTTAGGAATAAAGTTTCTTAAAACGATTTAACTAGAATTAAGGTAAATTAATGACGATTAAATTAATAAATATCATTTATATTTATTTAAATATTTAAAAATAGCCTCTAAATTGCGTCTCGACTTGGAGAGGTTTATTTTGGATTCCCAACTTGTACTCATCCCATCTGAATACACGTTTTTCTGACTTGCTAAAGTAATATCTGAGATGGTCCAACTGTTTAGGTACATGTACAAGTTCTTACCACATCTAGCTAAAAAGGTCTTTTCGTCTATCTAACATCCACAACATACACACTCACAGAACATAATCGAAAAAGTCTTTAAAACTTGCAGCTAAAAACCGATTACAACTGAAGGGAAGGGTCCCGACAGGCTTGTTTTACGTCTATCCGCAACCAGGAAAACTGCTGTAAACTTATATGATAGCGCTAAAGTACTTTGGTTCGCAATTTCCTTCACATTTCGAGCGCCATGGTGATAGTAGATCTTGTCTTAATCGGTGAAGTTGGACTGCAAAACCGAGTGTATTCAATTCTCGAGTCATTCTAGAACTAGCTCTCAGTAAGTCTCTAGCATTACGAAGTATAGGCAGTGTCATACTTATTGAAACATATCTGATAAACTTATGATAACTGTATATACAATACTGGCCCTTTTATGACCAAAAAATGTTTCAATTTTCTATCTTTTATGGTGGTTTCGAGACGTCACAGTATTAGATCAAAAGATCTTATTGAGTAAAGCTTTTTTAAGATGCCTTTTCAGGCCTAACCAATTTTTAATTCAAAGTTTAGGAAAATAAAAGTAGTAATATTAATGCCTAACAGAAGCAGATAAAAATTTAGGGAGCGCTCGAAGTTGACTTCCCGTACAGAAATTTTAAGCTGTAATTCATCTGCATACGCGCTTTTTTATCGCTACCACGCTGTAACCATTAAGGCTAGATTTCTGCAGCTCAAAAAACGGGAAAATTTCACAGCAATTCTAGAACTGCAAATTGACTGCCGTTTCTATATTTTCTGTTTGTTAACTGTTAACTGTCTAGCCTGGCAGAAATATGCAGCGCAATTCTGCAAACGCTATGCAAAAGAAGAAATACCAGCTGTTAGTTTAAAACTGTAATTTGACCGTTTTTATAGATATGTTACAGGTCTGCAAAAGTGATGGAAAAGTAGAAATGCAACTGCTAATTTAAAACTGCAATTTGACCACATTTATAGACATGTTACAGGTCTGCAAAAGTGATGGCAAAGTAGAAATGCAACTGCTAATTTAGAACTGTAATTTGACCATTTTTATAGACATGTTACAGGTCTGCAAAAGTGATAGAAAAGTAGAAATCCAGCTGCTAATTTAAAACTGCAATTCTACCACATTTATAGATATGTTACAGATCTGCAAAAGTGATGGAAAAGTAGAAATGCAGCTGCCAATTTAGAACTGTAATTTGACCATTCTATAGACATGTTACAGGTCTGAAAAAGTGATAGAAAAGTAGAAATCCAGCTACTAATTTAAAACTGCAATTTGACCACATTTATAGGCATGTTACAGGTCTGAAAGAGTGAGTGAAAAGTAGAAATCTAGCTGCTTATTTAAAACTGCAATTTGACTACATTTAAAGACATGTTACAGGTCTGCAAAAGTGATGGAAAAGTAGAAATTCAGCTGCCAATTTAAAACTGTAATTTAACCACATTTAGAGAGATATTGCAGGTATTCAAAAGTAGGAAATTCTACTTTTTAATACCTGCAATATGTCTCTAAATATGGAATAGTTTTAGTTTTAAATAGGCAGCTGGATTTCTAATTTTCCATCACTTTTTCAGACTTGCATCATGTCTATACAAGTAGTCAAATTACAGTTTTAAACTATCATTTGGTATTTCTACTTTTCTATCACTTTTGCACACATGTAACATGTCTATAAAAATGGTCAAATTACAGTTTTAAATTGGCAGCTGGATTTCTGCTTTTCCATCACTTTGGTAGACCTGTTACATGTCTATAAATGTGGTCAAGTTGCAGTTATAAACTAGCAGCTGGTATTTCTACTTTTTCATCACTTTTGCAAACCTGTAATATGTCAATAAATGTAGTCAAATTGCAGTTTTAAATTGGCTGCTGGATTTCTACTTTTCCATCACTTTTACAGATCTGTAACATGTCTATAACTGTGGTCAAATTACAGTTTTAAACTAGCAGCTGTTATTTCTACTTTTGCATCGCGTTTGCAGAATCGCGCTGCATATTTCTGCCAGTACAGACAATTAACAGATAATAAACAGTAAATGTAGAAACGGCAGACAATTTGCAGTTCTGGAAATTCTGTTAAATTTTCGCGTTTTTTGAGCTGCAGAAAATGTAGCCTTAATGTATACCTATTACAGCGTGGTAGCGATACACAAAACCCCGTATGCAGATCAATTACAGCTTAAAATTTTTGTACGGGTGACCCTTTTTGGGGAGAAACGTTTTTACTTCTCCGAGTGACGATGACGTCACGGAGAGGTATTACACTGAACGTTTCTGTGTGTGTCTTCCTGTTTGTCTGTCGTCGCGTTCGCAGTTCGAAAATCAGAGCAGAAAGCAATATTGGCTTCTACTCTCAACGTTTGGATTAAGAAGTACGCGGCGATTGGCTCGGGTTACGTGAAACGTCTAGCCTTTCAATTGCAGGATTTTCACCAAATTGTCACGCAATTGCGTGTTTTCTTATCATTTAATCTGAATCAATCGCCTTATATACCCTAAATTTCCAAAAAATTCTTAAAGAGGCATACGCTTTAATTCAAACGTGAACAATAGCTATGTTTAAAATTATTTTAGGAATAAAGTTCCTTAAAACAATTTAACTAGAATTAAGGTAAATTAATGACGATTAAAATAATATCAATTTTATTTATTTAGTTATTTATGAAAAAACCTCTTAATTGCGTCTCGATTCGGAGAGGTTTATTTTGCTTTCCCAACTTGTTATAGTAATAAATAATTTATCTAGGTAATGTGAGCCTATATGTTTTTGTGAAATTAACAAATGTAATACGTAGGAAAGTTTTGTTTTAAACCGTGCGTTTCCTTCCCATTGAAATGGCCTATTTATAAAGCATGTATTATTAGCGAAGTAGGGGTGCCAAAAATAGTATTTTCGTTAGGCTTTCAGATGTCTAGATAAGAATCCGTCATTTCTATAACGATCTAAAGACTGTGATTTGAATTAATTAAGAATTCCAGAAAATCGAATTACATGGAAAACGTTTTTATCTTTATATGATTAACAAGTTCAATTGAGACATAAAATAAAATATCTTTAATGAGTATTTAAAGAGCAAATAATAAGTATTTGAATTTGGGATGTTATTTGGAAAAAATTTGAAGATAAATGATTACTATATTTTTTTAGGTACAAGATTTAAGAGGTGAAAGATTAAAATATTTACTATAAATTTTAATAGTAATATTAAATATTTGAAAGAATGAAATGCATTATTATGAAGAACAATATATGAGGGTGACTAATGAAATGATTTAGTTTGATTACAGATAGTAATTGTTAAGGAAAATTTTATAATATTATTTGGAATAGTTTTAGTAATAATATTAGAGTGAATTAAATAACATATTCGAGAAGATTATGAATAATTAAGAATAAAACTTTTTTGGAAGTTTTTTAACGATTACGAATTAAACTGTAAGGAGAGTTAAGAAAACATGTAGTAAATGTTTAAAGTAAAACAAAATGTAGGTATTTAAAGGGAAAATTTTCGGAAATAAAAAATCAAATATTTTTTTTTTGAATTAGTAGCGACCTTGTCTGTAGTAAGGTTTATGGCCGCGTCTATCCCCTCGGTTTGAGCGGTAGGATCCTCGACCACGAACACTTGGAAATCGATGCTGCATCTACGCATTGTATGAAAATGCTATTTTACATCAATATTCAATATTTTTGTTTTAATGAGAGAGGAATCAATCATGACATTAAACGCAAATCCTTGCTTAACAAAATATCTTAGGGTAGGTCTGTTTCAAGAACCCAGTTATCAACATCGGAACATTTGGAGCAAGGTTACTAAACCGAATCACATACGCAATAAATAGTTCCCTCACCATTACTCTATTAGCGTTCAACTATTTGGCAAAGACTCGCTTGTAGATTTTTGTCATACCCCAAGACGAGGCTTGTGGGATGATTGCTGGGGATTTAGTGCCGAACAATTATAGGATTAACCCCAAGGTGCGTTTCCCATCTGAAGTTTGATGAGCGGGAGAGCAAAGAAAAAGTGTGAGCCAGGGAAGATTGACGTTACATAGCTAAAGTATTAAGAGGATACAGAGTGTCATCCTTCTTAGTGAATAAATTTATAACCATACTCTAGACTGCCGAGGATATGAAATGGCCTCGACTATAGGACAGGCATCGCTGTAATTTTTTAAATCCCAGGTTTCCATAATATTTTCCCGCCTGCCCCGAAGTCTATTAAGGTATGCTTTAAGTGTCATGGTAAATAATATTATAAATATTTCGGATTTGGAATTTTCTCTACATTCTGTGGCGTTCGAAGCTAATAGTTATACACATGAGTAATAGAACCTACCAGAATTTCAGCATCATTTTTAAAATTTTTCGCAGCCGTTTGAAATCTTTTTGTCGCCATGACTGATAATATTTTCTCGGCGACGAACATTGCCGTCCTCTATATTTTTTTCCAATATGTATTCTAGGAGAGCGATAGCTCTCTTAGATAAGACTTCATACTGCTCTTAATGTATAAGGAGGGTTTTTTGTTTGGATGTAACTTTTTGGTATTGTTTTAACTGTTTTGAAAATATTCCACAGAACTACAATTCGGGCCCTCAATATGTGGTTAAAATTTCAAAAAGATCCACACATTAGTTAATTTTATAAAAAATAAAGTTGCTAAGGGTGGTTTTCATTTCAATAAAATTAGTCAGTGTTTTGGTGAAAACGTTTAATTTTCCCACAGTAAAACCAGGGAGTTTTTCTCCATTTTACCCATTTTGTCGCAACCGTTTTGAAATGAAATATTCGATTGTTACGTTTGGGAACGGTTTTATATCAAAATATAAACCTTTTTCTAGGAGCATTTTTAAGGTTTTTGAGAAAAATTAAGTGCTAGACTAACGATTACAGGTAATTAAGCTAGATAAGATAAGATTTTTTCAAATAATTGATCTTTTATAATCATGTGTTCAAAAGTGAAAATTGAATATCTGTTACTTCAGGCAATTAATTTTCTACACTTATCTCTTACTTTTTCCCGTTTTTGTCTACAAAGACAGTTTTTATTAATACTTACATGAACTACAGCTGGAATACGAACAATTTTCAAAGCTGGACACGCTGGATTCTTCGCAACATAATTCGTACAGTTCTGTTTCCAATTTTACCAGTTAGAAACGCTGTTCTCTTCGCAAAAATCATTGCGACATAACTCGTACATTTTTTTACATTTTTGACCAGTTAAAAACGCTGGGCTCCTCGCAAAATTCGTCGCGACATAATTTGTACAGTTCTGTTTCCATTTTTGTCCAGTTGTAAAATGTGGAGTTAATTGTTGCAAAATTCCTTGACTTGTTCCGATTTTGTTCCATTTTCATTCAAATTAAGGAACAATAGTTCGAATGAGTTTGCTATTGATTTGGTTACTTTCGGATGATCCTTATAAAACGGCATACTTAAAACAGACAGCGTAAAACGGGCAAAAGAGCGGAAAGATACTTTGTGTTCCGTAGCTGAAGGAGCTCTATGACAAAATGATTCCATCATATAAACCCAACGATTACTGCGCAGTCTCGTATTTTTATGAAAGCGAAGAATACAGTGTTTTCCCAACGCCTCTGCCTTTAGCATCCCTGGATGTTAAAGGCTTCTGATTGGTTAGAAACCATGAGAAACAGGGGATACTAGAAACACAGTTAAGGTTAGGGTCACTATGGTTCACCTTCAACTTATATGTCCGAATATTCGTTGAAAAGATGTTCGTTAGAAAGACGTGCAAACAATATAAACAAATCAAAGAGACGTAAACAAACTGACATTTCTATATTCTAAAAGGTCTAAGAAGATAATAATTTTAAAAATTAATTAAAATAATATTTGTAAACCAAACTTCCTAAACATGATCGGAACCAAATGTTTATCTATTTTAATAAGAACTAAACCAGATTTGATCATCCTCAGGGGCGATCCGTTGCCCCTAAAATTTTGTTGAGTTGGCAAATTGACGCTCACTTGGCAAAATGAAGATTTTGATTTTTCGGTTTGTTGGGCTGCTGTAGTTGTAATTTGTAAAGAAACTGTTTTAATAGGATTGATTTCTGAATTTCCATTTGGCTAAATTCTCTATGGCTTTTTGGTCCAGTGGAAACTTTCCTACTTCATAACCATGCGGGTGTAGGCGTATTTTGGCCGTTTTTCTTATGGGAAAGTGTCTACTGCGCTAAACTGCGGTGAGTAGGTAGGTTTTTACATATTTTAGAGAGAGGCAACGTCGATTCATGAATCTCACGACTCATATCGGAACTGTATTCTGTTGTTGCTTTTAACTCTTTAATACATGTGTGCTTCAATAATATCAATGTTTCTGTAAAGCCTGGTTTTCACTGGCCCAAAACGCAGGAATAATCGCGTTCCACGCCGTTTTTTCCGAGGTAAGTTGCCGCAAAATTTCGGGTTTTCTGGGCGGCAAGCAAGGAATAGGTGTTCTATTTTTTTCGCAAATTTCTAGCTAAAGGAAAGAGGTGGCCAATAGGAATAGACGAATGCTAGACGTCATAAGGTTGTTTTTGGTCAGCTGTCGAGGTTTTTTTCGAAGCCATTTTTTTAATTGAAGGCGCTTGTGTTGTCGAGTTAAATTTATAAAAATGTCTAGTTAGCGATTTGTTAAAGAAGATTGGCTTAATCGTTACTCACATGATAAAAATTAACGTTTTCCAAAGGACAATAAAGTTTAAGAAAATCTTTAGGTTGCTATCGGTGCATTTTTAACATTACTGGTAAGGCGTGGTCTCCACGAGCTCGCACTCTGTCTTGTTGTGTAATTAAAGTATTAGACGACACTGTCCATACCCTTAACCATCAGCTTTGAAGTTAGAAAGCTGTTGTTATATGACTTATTGGCTTATTATCTTTTTAATAATATTTATGTTTGCCTGATCGTCCACAGCAAAGAAACAACTGTAAGAATGTGGAAGTTTCTCCATGGTTTGTAACGAGCCAAACAGCTAACATAGGCCCTAAATCAATCTAAACCCAGGTAGAACATACATCATGCTAGGGTGATATACGATGTCAATAAAAGATACGTTACCTTCAGTGGAGATATTTTCTTTTTTATTCATATACTCTGTCCTCCTTATTTCTGACAATCTTTTCTTGTGACCCGCGTCGTTACTGTTTATCATGCGAATTATCATTCACTTCGGCCACCCGATTCAACTGACTCCTCCTTCCCCTGCCTTCGCCTTTTAATAATCCCCGAGATCAAGGTCAGAGGGAAAGGGTCAAGGGCACCAAACTCTAACGCCCTCTCTCGGCCGTTACACTTTCCCCCTAATTCACTATTATAAACGGCAGCGATGTTCAAGGGGTCTTAAATTCATAACAAAATATAACTAGGAACACCTGCACGTTAAGGCAGTCAAAAAATTAATAATAATACATAAATAACCAAAGAAAAATGAAAAGGCAGTATTCATTATCGCCGGGGCCTAGACCCAAGTCCGGCGGGTCGCGGCAAGCGAGTCGGGTCCAGAGGCTCATAAGCCCATAGCTGTCTTTGTCGATTATCACGTAATACATGGCGAGGATGGGGACATGTGCTTGCCAGATGGCCCGTCCTACGACACCGGTAGCATCTCCGCGGGTAAGGGCAACTGAAGTGGCTGTGACCATAAAATCCACATTCCCGACATTCGGACGAGGGCCGTGAAGACGGGAATCCATAAGCGGTCCGACGATGGACTGAAGGTTCTGGAGATTGTGTCGGTCGTTGACGAGATACTAGACAAGGGCGAGATCCTGGCCGAGGTGACATGCGTAGAACAACCAAAGAATGGCCGCAGCGCTGTCGTGGTTGTTCTGGGGACGGTAAAGGTCGCCGATGAACTGTTGGACGAGGGGGAGAACCTGGATGAGGCGAAGTGCGTCGAAAAAACAAAGAACGGCCGCAGCGCTGTTGTGGTCGTTGAGGGCGAACTCGAGGCTCCCGCCTAAATTATTGGGAAGGCGACCGCCGATATGACCGGGTAGGAGACGGACTCGGTGAAGGTAACTCCATAGGTCGGATAGGAGACCGATTCCTCGAACGGCACGGATGACAGCAGAAGGTGGTACTCCGGGAAGTGGGTGACCCCGTTCTTACGCCCACGACAAGATCATTGGCGGTTGAGTCCATTCTAGGGAGGATAAGAATGTTAATATGTCATAGATATTCCCAAGATCAGTGGTGGTATATAGTTCCTTTTTATTAATCGAGACTATCTGGCGTCCCTAAAGATTTCCTAAGTTGGGGGAGCACCTGGTATAGGATCAGGTCCAAAACTAAAATTGTCTCGGCAAAATCCAGTGTGGATATGGGGAATTTTTTGATAATCGGGCCAAGATCGTAATTTAACCCGAATCGGCCCAGACGTGTAATAGTATACCGCATGGGTTTGTCCAGTGGGAGACGGTTTCTTGCGTTGGACAATTTCCCGAATCCATCCAAGAGCGAAGGGATCTAGCAGTGGGTTGTTACTGGGTGTAGTTGAGTCAATGGAGTAATTAATGGAATCTCCTAAAAGAGTATCGGAGGGATCGGGATCCTGGATCGCAACAAGTGGTTCCTCATTAGCGTCTTCGCCGATTGCATCAGGAGTAGCGATTACAGATGTAGAGGAAGATATAAAGATGATTTTAATTTAGGAGTTAAAATATTGCTATCGCTCCGAGATAAATCGGCATTGGTATTGGCCTCATCATCGGTGGAGATATCAGTCGCAAAGTGATCCTGGGAAATAAAGTACTTTAGCTGGCTGATATGCCAGGTACCGGCTGGGGCCCCTGATATTTCATGGCGTAGTCGGTATGTTAACGGCCCTTGTTTTGCGATGATGCAGGATGGTCCTTCCCATGTTGGGGCCAATTTAGCGGTATAACCTGCCGCGGCTTGTGATAACTTGAGGATGCGTTTCCACACAAGTTGCCCTAGTTCCATTTCGGATCCACTAAACTGCAAGTCGTAGTAATGTTTTTGATTTGCTTGGGCTGGCCGGGAAAAAGCTTCTGCCTCCTCTCGAATGGTTTGTAAGTCCCTTAACGTTCAGTGTTCATAGGCGGTGACTTCCAGATCGTTGCCAGTTAACATGGACAGGTCACGAATCTCCTCGTCCTGGTCCCAAGGTAAGCGAGGTTCCCGTCCATATTGTAATGCAAAAGGAGAAAACCCAGTAGTTAAATGTATGACAGAATTAATGGCCAACTGGTGCATCTCTAGGCCCAAATCCCAAGGCTTATGATGATTACCAACGTACATACTCATTAATTCCCCCAAAACCCGGTTAACTCTTTCCGATAAATTGGTCTGAGGATGATAGGGTGTTGTAAACTTAGGCTTTACTTTCATCAAACGGCAAACACAGGCTAACAGGGACGAGAAGAATTGCGCCCCATAGTCAGAACAGACTGCCTTGGGAGATCCAAGTCGGGAGATATACTTCAGGAATACATTACCAATAGTAAGAGCGGTAATGTTACGCAAGTTCCACATATTTTGTGAACTAATCGACGATAACGACGAGGAAGCGATTTTGTCGTTGGGTTGTTGGTAACGGACCCATCATGTCGATTCCAACAAGTTGGTTCGGTCCATAAGTAGTAATATTAGAAATCATCCTTTCGGGTGTTTGAGTATTACGAGCCTTATACTGTTGACAGGTCAAGCACTGTCGCACCAAGCGACGAATGATAGGTCAAAAATTCGGAAAATAGAATCGGGACATAATCTTCCGTTCGGTGGCGAGACTTCCTCGATACCCCGAAAGGGTATGATTACGATAAATGTCAAACAACCGGGCATGTAAAGCGTCCGGGATTAACATTTTTGCGTTTTGGTAAGAGGAGCTTTTCCAGAATATCAGATTGTCCGTCAATTGATGTAAGGCATGGGATTAACCACGCTGAAGACTGATCCAAACTGCTGTCCACTTGGGGTCCTGCTGCTGGGCCGCCCGTATCTCATCCTTTGTTAACGGATCCACTTCATGTTCATCAGCGGCTATGAAAATACCCAAGAAGGTTTTAATCGTTATTTTCTCATCTTCGGCAACATCCCCGATAGGTCGGGGCAAGGCATCAGCGACTCTATTAGATTTCCCAGGACAGTGGATGATGTCAAAACCGTACTCCTGCAATTCTATCGCACATCGCGTGAATTTTCTTTTCTGGTCGTTCAAGGTAAAGAGCCAGGTCAGAGCCTTATGGTCGGTCACTACAGTGAAATGGCGGCCCTCCAAATATGGTCGGAATTTCCGAATGGATTCCACCACGGCTAAACATTATTTTTCCGGGATGCCATAATTCTTCTGTGCCCCTTGAAAGACTTTACTATGGTAGGCCAAGGGAACCTCCTTCCCATCTTGGATTTGGGATAGCATGGCGCCCAAGGCATGCTCGCTGGCATCAGTAGTGAGAATGAAATCCCAGTCTGGGTCGGGAACATGCAAGAGTGTCACCTCGGCTATTCGATTCTTAATTTCCATGAATGCGGCTTGCTGACTCGTACCCCATTCCCACGGTACATGTTTCCGTCGTAGTTTCTGTAAGGGGGCAACAATGTCAGTAATATGAGGTATAAACTTGGCATGCCAGGTGACCATCCCCAGGAAGGTGGCCAATTCCTTGACGTTCCGCGGAGGCTTAACGTTCCGGATCTCCTTGACCTTTTCTTCATCAATGGCAATGCCGTTTCGTGAGACTGCATATCCTAACACTTTAACTTCGTTACAGGCCATCTGACACTTAGATAATTTAAGTGTTAATCCAGCCTTCCGGAGTCGAGACAACATATACTGAATTGCCACCATATGCTCGTCCCACGTGCGGGACTCAATGATTATATCGTCTAAGTAGGCAACGATTCCTAAGTGCCGCCCATGTTTCAGCACCTTATCCATCAATCGCTGGAAAGTAGAGGGAGCATTCTTCAGTTCAAACGGCATCACCTTGAACTGAAATTTTCCTTTATGGGTGATGAAAGCGGTATACTGTGAACTCTTTGGATCCATCGGGATTTCCCAGAAGCCGGACCGCAAGTCAAATTTTGAAATGTACCTCGGTCTCTGGAAAGTATCTAGGATGTCATCTATACGTGGTAAAGGATACGGGTCAGTAACAGTGATAGCATTGAATGCGCGACTATCGACACAAAGTCGACCCTCTAAACAATCATTTTTCGGGACAACTATAGCGGGACTAGCAAAAGGGCTGTTGGACGGAGCAATAATGTCAAACTTCAACATTTCCTCGACCTGGTCTTCTATGACCTTCCGGGTTTTCGGGCCCGCTTGATACGGGCGTTTAACGACCGGTTCGGCCCCAGGAATCAACCTGATTTTATATCACACCCAGGTTAGCTTACCAATTCGCTCCGTCACTACATCAGGGTATTGCCGGAACAGCTGCTCCAGGGCCCTTATTTTGTCTAGTTCCAAGGACGGTCCGATAATGGCATCAACTTGACTGGCAATATGGATAGGCATGATTTCCGTTGTTTGATGCGGATCGTCCATTTCATACAGAGGGATGTCGGTACCGTGAATACGGAATGTTTTGTTCCACCAGTCCAGGATTACCTTGTTGGCTACCAAGCAGTTACTTCGCAGGACGATTGGATAAGGTAAATATTTGGCAACATCAAAATTCATCCCCAGCAATTCCAGGCCATTCTCTAACTGCCCCACAATCCGGACTTTGCCCAGTCCGACATGAACCCTGAAGCTGAGATGTCTTTCCTGTGGACCAAGTACGGAAGCAGTCCTAGTATTTCCAGCATGTTTAGGTTAATAAAACAACAATTAGATCCAGAATCAACAAAAGCGAGGTTAGCAATATTATTAATCGTTAGTTTAACTCCATATCCTTTCCAGGTGGCAAACATAGCAGTATATATTATGACAGGTTGCCGTGATCCTGCGGCTCGGGTAACCTGCATTAGTTTTCCGTCCGGATGAGTGATCGGGACGGGTTTGGTCCCGGCGACGATCCGCGAGGAGGTGTTTGTTGAAACCGGGGATTGAGGGGGAGACGTTAAGGAAGTTCCCCCCTCGGGTTGAGGCTCTGGTACACTATCTCCGGCATTATTCCTAGAGCGACCCCGGACATTACACCTACGTTGATTTCTTATGTTGCGGCTATTGTCCCGGGGCGACGTTGGAGGTCTAGAGTTAGTGAATGACATACCATCCATATAGGGTCCAAAGTCTGATGGTTGGAAGTGGACTCTATGACTAGGATATTCTGACGACGGCCCAAAGGATTCCCGGGCCATGATCCGGCGAGCCTCGTTCTCGAATACATCCAAACTGGCACACCAAGCTGGGGAGATAGAAGCCTGGTATTTCTCCTGCATGTTTCCCAAAATGATACGTAAGACATCATCAGGACCATAGGGATTCCGTAAAGACCGGTTTAGGCGTAGAATTCGGGACTCAAATTCCAAGAGGGTTTCTCGTGGTCGTTGCCTTTCTTGATTGGGGATAGTTCGAGAGGTCCGTTCTCTATCAGCTTAGAGGAATTTGTCGTTAAAGGCATTAACGAAGCGATCCCATTGAAACAAACACGGTCCACTGCGTGCCTTGAATTCATCGAACCAAACTGATCGGAAAACTCAGGTAGGCTTATCTTGTATGCCCCCGAAAGTGGGCGGTTGTTGTATATAACTTCCACCAGACGCCTTTTTATCTGGTATCGTTCCCCCAGTAAGGGAGGCCGCAGGAGTGGTTTATACCGGGAGACCAGAGGGTGCAGGTAACCGTGCTGAATCCTGAGCCAGGATCCCAGACTAATCATAGCTACGAACTCGGCATATTGAATCCCAATGAACGTGTCGAGGGTTATGTGATTCATGACTATGAGTACTCTCGATTCCCGATATTCCGGACCAACGCCGATCCTCGGATCCAAATAGGCATTGTTGATGAGTTGAGTATTCAGGATCAGTCTGGGTCACTATGGTACTGCTAGTAGTCTGCCTGTCCTTAAGGACCTGTAGAAGGAGCGTTATCAAAGCATCCAAAGAAGAAGGTGGGGATGGCAAACTCGGAGTGGGCAGGGCACAAGGTGCTAAACCAGTACTGGGACTCTGGGTACCTCGAGGGGGATGGTTAACTACTGGGTTGGCTCCCAAACCAGCACGCGACGAAGGGCCAACCACTCCATATTGAGGATGGGGTGGCAATACGGTAGCCTGGGCCCATCGTCTTCTTGGTTCCACGATAAACTGGGTATATCCATTATAAATGCGGCGTATAAATATTACCCCCATCCGGTATAGGCCCAAGAATAAAATCATTAGTATCTCCGGAAGGAACCCTAAAACAAACTCCAGTAACCGCAAAAGATCATTGTTGGGCCAAAGCCGAAGCAGTGATCCGATAGCATAACGCATAACTAGTAATGATCCCAAAATGCGCACCGACGAGAAAATAGGGCGGGTATACACGGTGGAAAATTCACACAGCATATTAAGAAGCCAAGACAGTGAATAAACAAGATCCGTGCTCAAGAGGGAAAATAATTGTACTACTATCAAGCCAAGGCTTATCGTCATGTTGAACACCATGTCTATTAGGGTATCTATCGGGACACGTGCAAATGAAGCGCGTTAGGCCCGAACTAGGGTTAGCGCAAGTGCGAAGTATGAGAACACGCAAACGTTATTATGCAAAGTTAATTACTTTCCCCATGAGCCACCAAATGCAACGAGCCAAACAGCTAACATAGACCCTAATCAGTCTAAACCCAGGTAGAACATACATCATGCTAGGGGTAATATAAGAAGTCAATAAAAGATACGTTACGTTCAGTGGAGATATTTTCTTATTTATTCTCATACTTCCATTGTCCTTATTTCTGAAAATCTTTCTTGCTTTCTTGTTACCCGCGTCGTTACCGTTTATCATGCGAATTAATGACTTCGGCCGCCCGATTCAACTGCCTCTCTCCTTCCCCTGCCTTCGCCGTTTATCCCCGAGATCAATGTCAGAGGGCAAGAGTTAAGGGCACCACACTCTAACACCCTCTCCCGGCCGTTACACAAGAAGCGCCTACAAAGTGGCAAGAGGTCACGACGCTTCAACTGTAGGATTAGTTATTTATTAAGAAACTTATGTATGGAGGCAGAAATTCCTTGATAGTGGCAACAATGGATATGTAGTATTTCGATATCCGAAGCTAAATGCATAAATGCGCCCATCACGCTGATTTGCCATACGCTATTTAAAAATTTTGCATTTTCGTTTCGAATTATATGAAAGATCGTTTTTTTTAGAAATTCAGTAAAATATTTCGAATATTCTTTATTGATCCCTCTAAACGTACTCCCTTCAATACAATTATTTTCATGATAAAATGTTTTCGGAAAATGGAATTGTTCTTGAAAAAGCAGAGGTATGCAATTTTTTGAAAAAATTTAGAGGGAATAGATCGATTAATAGTAAAATCAGTTGATATAATTAAATAGTTACTAAGGATTAAACTAATAAAAATGATTAAAGAAAAATTGCAATATCCCAACTTCAGTCAATTGATAAACCTCACTCATGTCGTTGGTTTTTTCGGTCTTGGTCCAAACCAAGATGTTTTTGTATAATTGGTATTGGAACAATGTTCTATCAAACTCTCAGTCTATCACATTCACATTCTGTGTCGAAAAAAATTACCTGGTAAAGATAGCGAAATTTTGGTGTGAATCAATTCTTAAACTTTAAATATTCCTGTTTGTAAGTACAAACGCGTTTTATGATATGCAGTAGAGCTTGTCCTGAGATTTGAAACTTCTGGGGAAAATTAACCTCAAGACGATTCGATTCGTTATAATTATTATTAAACTGTTTCTTAACACTGCCTATGTGTGCTAAATTCTCAAATTGACTGTAAAAGATAACCATGCAATTTAATATTTCCCACTTTTCGGATGGCATCAAATATTTAGAGGGGTCTAAAAACCTCTTTATTGAACTTTACAAAATTCTAGCCTCGTAGAGATGAGTCAGCCAAATAACTCTAGTAGTTTTTAACTGTAATTTCAAGGGGCTAGCCACTCATGTATTTCGGGGTATGCTTTGAATTACTAAAGAATATCAAGTGAGAAGAATGATTTACCCCTCGGAAAAGTTTCCCACGTATTGCTTTCATTTCATATTTCAGTTTCCCACCATAAGGAGCGCTAGCTTACATTAATCTGTAGACTGAAGCTAAAATTTAAAGTTTTTAATAAGGAAGTATTGACATTCAGGTGAAGCTTTGGGCCAGGCGCGGTCTTTCTGTGAAATAGTAGATCGAGTATCAATCGGTTACGTTGTTTACGTGGTTGTAATAATCGTAGTGTGGCAAATGGCCAGAACAAGGGGTGGAGAATTTCAGTGTCAAAACGCGTCAAAATCTCACTTTAAAAAAACAGCAGCAAGATTGGCAAAAGGGATTAGAAGAGATAGTCCCGATTGTCCCGAAACCGGTGATCAATTTGATCAACCCAATTCTGTGAAAAGTGCTGCTAAGTGCGTGGAGCCTAAGCTTCCTTCAACACATGAAGAATCTATAGATAATGAAATTGAAACCATTGAAGAAAACCCAAACCACCTCAGTTCAAGAAAATGCCTGAGTTAAATTTTCAAAATTCTAAACTTGGTAAAGTACTTATCCCACATTTTGAATATCTTGGCCCTGCGATAATTTTCGACGAAGAAGGTTCAAAGCCTTATGGGTTACCATTCCTAAATTGCCGATATTGTTGTAAAACCATCAAAGGAAGCATTGGAAACGCCGTGTAAAATTTCACAAGACATATGGAGGTGAATAAGGTGCAGTTTTTTCTCGTAAATAAATTTAAAAATGAATTTTGCAGTAAAGGGAGGGTGAAAAGAAAAATCACATCTATAAGTTAAAAGACCAATCTCTATAGTGAAACACACACAGGAAATACCTGCGAATGATTCATATAATTTAATAAGTTTGAGATTTAAACAATAAATTTAAAGTAACACCTTAGACCAAAATCTTAACGCCTCACCAAGGAGGATGACTTCATTCTCCTTGGCCTCACTTTCCCGCTAACAAAATTTCCATGCAACGATCTAATTAGAATTCTAATTTTAAAATCATTCCGAGATATCTCTGCTTTACCATGCACTTGCAGACATGCCTTATAATTAGAAGTAACTATAAAAATGACTATGTTTTGCTTTTACACTACCTTTAATACACAAGATTATTCTAGGCCGATTATAAAATTGCGTAGCGATAAACAATGGTGTCCCCCCATATCACCCGATCTCATTTGTCCCAATCAGAAGAATTTAACCCAAATCATATTTTCCTGATTCACCCAAATATATTTCTCCCAATTCCTGTTTGCCACAAATGGCGATAACACAGGAATTTTGCACGAATAACATACCCGTTTTCCATTAAAAAAGCAATATTTTAAAATTATTATATAAGAGACTGTTGATCAGTGTAATTTATTAAATATGGAAGTTGAATGTCTGAAAACTTCGAAAGGAAAATATGCCCCCCGTAATTCTGAGTTAGGGTGTAACCGTAAAAATAAAATGTAGGAAAGGGGCCTAATTTCACGGCTCACAAAGAAATTAAATTAAAACTAGCAAATTGAGAAGTTCCCAGGTTTCCCGTTTAAAGGACTTATTGTCCATGACTAACAATATTTACCAGATAATCCATGGCGAAGAAAACGAATTGACACGGAGTAGAGCACAAATATTTTATTTTTATTTAGCGAGTAGAGAAAACAAAAACTGGTCTGGACGCGTACACCAAAGAGGGTAGACAGTAGAGGAGTAGACAGTTGCGATATTTAGTTCTCGCTAAATTTTTCCGGGCTACTTCCGGTGTTTGGTTTCCTGTCGGTCACGTGATTTCCGGTGTCTAAATCCCTCCCTCCTCCGCTGCTTCCCCACTGTTTAGCAAGGCACTCTGTGACTCTGGTACTGAGAAATATCATTCTTTACGTCTTAAAAGGTATTTTTTCTAAAATGAATATATTAAATAATTAAGTTTTATAAGTTTTACAAACTACAACAATAATTTAGTCCATCTTACGATGCGAAAATAGTGAAAAAAATGAATTCAAAGTTAAGGCTTGGCGAAAATCCTACTAATCTAAAAGGTTAGTAAATTTAGTATCCTATTTATTTTGTTCCGGTACGATTCAATTCTGAAAATTTAAAAAATTAAAATCGAGTTTGCTTATTTTTAGCCCATTTAAGAATAATCTTATGTGAATCCTTGGCCCAAATTGAAGATGCGTATTCTACGGAAAACGCAATTAATGCTGGATTATTTTACAAAGACCTCAAGGAAAATGATATTTTAAATAGCATCAGTCTAGAACACATTATTATGAAAATAGACGCGAGCAATTTACTTCATAGTACCTCAGAAACAAATTATATAGAAACTACCCTAAGATTTAGTTTTGATGAAAGAAATAACGATACACTTAGATTGCTACTTGTTAAATGTGTTACATTCGCTGCCCTCACGCCATGTGTCCAAAAATCTTTCATTCAAATGTTATACAGAAGGTTTTTTCTTGTTTGATGAATATGGCTCAAATTGGAATTAAAGAATTGAAAAAGAAGACGGAAGAAAAAAAAGCGAAAGAAGAGCTTGCAACTCATGAGGTTGAAAAATACCCAAAAATTAAAAACCCAAATGTTCCAAGAACTGAAGATGTTCTTCGTTATGTAGCAGGGTTTTTAGGGAGATCTTTAAAAAGAAAAGGCTGTCCAAATGAAATTATGGACAATATTGAAAAGAAGGGTGACTTTTTGAGAGAACCTGAGGATAACTCTGAACGATGGATTGTTTTACTAAACAGAGGAGGACTAATCCGTGTTCAAGATTGGTTTTTTAACGTGGTTATTAGGATGAAAGTAGTTTCAGATAGGTACTATTCAGGTGATGTTTCAAAAATGAGAAACCAAAATTTGAAGGAGAAGACAAAGGAAGCAATTTTAAAAGACGAACTTCTTCTAAGAGACTGGCACGAAAAAGCTAAAATAGATGTAAATATTTAATGGTTAAAACATGCTATTGATGCTATTTTAAATACACGCGGAAAAGTACTTGTGGGTGATATAATGCAGCAATATCAGCATGATACTAAGGAGTCAATTAAGGCAAAGAAGGCTTTAAGAAAGTCGATAAAAGAAAAAAGTGAGGCTGCTGCTTCCAGAGTTACAGACCTCTCTGGAAATTTAAAAGCCAAGAAACGACCATGATCTCCAAAAAATAAATAAAACAGTCCCAAAAATAGGAAACCCTATGAAAGAGAAAACCTAACGCAGATTCAAATTCCAGTGGTTCTATCAACACTCACAAATGCTTCAAATGTACAATTACGTAATGTGATACAAAACCCAAAGGTTCCTAAAAATATGATAAAAAACCCAAAGGTTCCTAAAAATGCGATAAACAACCCAAAGATTCCTAATATTATATGCAAACCAAAAGTTACTAATGTGACACGCAATCCTGTTTGTGTGACTAAATTGTCCAATATAGCTACCCCTTCGATAAACTGTGCAATACAAACTACGGCCAATACAAGAAATAGATCTACAGTGTGGAAGAGATCAGAGCAACACCTACCTTTGTGGAAAACCCCCAAAACCCCTGACGGACTACTTCACTGCAGTACATTTTCGAGCTCGTATACAGGGTGTGACATGTGTCATTGTATGCAAATGAGAACGTGCAACAAGTATCATAGTGAATATCGTTTAATGATATGCACTTTGAAACGTTAAAGACCTACGATTAAGCTTAGGAACTAAGGCATCACACTACAAATTAAAGGGCTGTTTGGTAAACCCATCAGCGTAAATGTTCGATGTGCCTACCGTCGTGGTGTAGGCACTCTTCAAGACGATTGTCCATGCCTTGTATTACGTTTTCTAGCATTTGAGGAGTGATTCGTACAATTGCGCTTCGAATTCTGGCCTTCAAGTCGTCTACTTTTAAAGGTTCTGTTGCAAACACCTTCCCCTTAACATATCCCCATAAGAAGAAATCAAGTGGGGTTAGGTCAGGGGATCTTGCTGGCCACGGAATTGCTCCACCTCTACCGATCCAACGGTTTGGAAAGTGCTCAGTTAGCCATTGGCGAACATTGACCGTCCAATGTGGTGGCGCACCATCCTGCTGGAACCACAGGTCCCGCATCACTGCTAATGGTAATGCGTCTATCGCATCACTAAACTCGTGGCGCAGGAAGTGAAAATACCTGTCACCAGTAATGTTGTCCTCGAAGAAGAAAGGTCCGATGATTCTGTTCCCCAGAATGCAACACCAAACATTTATCTTCCATCGAATTTGATGGTAATGTTGCCGTAACCAGAATGGATTTCGTTGGGTCCAGTAATGTAAGTTATGTCGGTTTAACGTACCATCCCTGTGAAATGTCGCCTCATCAGAAAAAAGAACCTTTCTTAAGAACAATGGATCGGCTTCAATTAGCTCGCGCATGGTAAGACAGAAGTCTTGACGTATTAGGTAGTCATCGTCCGTTAAGGCTTGATGGAGGTGGATATGATAGGGCCGGTAGTGATGCCGATGTAAAATGGCAAGAACGGTTGAATGGCTTAGACCAACCTCTTCTCCGACCGCTCTACTACTAGTATGAGGATTGGCTTCAAAACGTGCTAGAATGTCGACTTCCCTATCATGATTACCAATTATACGATCTCTTCTACGTTGACGGTCTTGCACGGCAAAACTCCCGAAATCTCGTATGTTGTCTCTAATGTTCGTGAAGGTTCTTCGAACCGGCCTTCGTCGGTTTGGGAAGCGTTCGGCATAAAGCAATGCCGCTTGTTGAACGTTACCGCGACATTCACCCAAAATAAACGTCATGTCCAATTTTTCTCGGTTGGAGTAGGCTGCCATTCGTCTACGACACAGTACTTACAACGTTTATACGAACTAAGCTGCTAGTAACGACGCGTACGTTTGATTAAATAATGTGCCGAATTCTCAGTGCCGCGGAAAATTCTGACCTTCGTAACCTCGTATGGATTCCTTATCTAAGTAGGCCAAAGCCACGAGTTTAGTGATGCGATAGACGCATTACCATTAGCAGTGATGCGGGACCTGTGGTTCCAGCAGGATGGTGCGCCACCACATTGGACGGTCAATGTTCGCCAATGGCTAACTGAGCACTTTCCAAACCGTTGGATCAGTAGAGGTGGACCAATTCCGTGGCCAGCAAGATCCCCTGACCTAACCCCACTTGATTTCTTCTTATGGGGATATGTTATGGGGAAGGTGTTTGCAACAGAACCTTTAAATGTAGACGACTTGACGGCCAGAATACGAAGCGCAATTGAACGAATCACTCCTCAAATGCTAGAAAACGTAATACAAGGCATGGACAATCGTCTTGAAGAGTGCCTACACCACGACGGTAGGCACATCGAACATTTACGCTGATGGGTTTACCAAACAGCCCTTTAATTTGTAGTGTGATGCCTTAGTTCCTAAGCTTAATCGTAGGTCTTTAACGTTTCAAAGTGCATATCATTAAACGATATTCACTATGATACTTGTTGCACGTTCTCATTTGCATACAATGACACATGTCACACCCTGTATACGAGCTCGAAAATGTACTGCAGTGAAGTAGTCCGTCAGGGGTTTTGGGGGTTTTCCACAAAGGTAGGTGTTGCTCTGATCTCTTCCACACTGTATGATCATGACCTCAAACTTGATTAAGGTAGATGATATTAAATCCTCAAGTGTAATTGAGGTAAATGATATTAAATCCTCAAGTGTAATTGAGGTAAATGATATTAAATCCTCAAGTGTAATTGAGGTAAATGATATTAAATCCTCAAGTGTGATTGAGACCAGAGAAGATTTTAGTTTTTTGGATAATGATCCTGACAAAGATCTATTTCTTGAATTCTTATAATTAAATAAAACTTCGAAATAAAAAGATATTTTAAAACTAGTTAAGATGTTTATTTTATTTTATTAAAGTATTTTAGTATTCCCCCCGATAGCTTCTAAAACAAATCCTTTCAAGGATTCCAATTTGTCAATATTCGATTGATAGAGCCACACAGAGGGATTATTATTTCTTCCTCCCGCTGATCTCATCCGTCCAAAGTATTGTTCTAATGGGTCTTGATTTAAATGTTGAGTTAAAACGTATGGCGCTCCTTTATTTAATAAGAATTTTACAATTCCAACCGTAGAATGAGCTAATATACATAAACGTTATTTAGAATTCTAATTTGAAAATTTTGCTATTTGGATTTTACCTGTCATTTTTAGTCCATCTATTGTCTCATTACTGAGAAGCATTTTTGTTCTTTCTGAAGAGGTGTATTTTCCAGGGCGATTACGTACATCCGTTTCCCAATCATTAAGGTAATTAATGAATTCTTCTAGCCACTAGAAATAAATTTAAAAAAAATCAAACCAAAAATATATATGAAAGAAAATGCAAAATGTTTACGTTTAATCTTTCATCATTGGGTGACTTGAATGGCAACTTGTCGCTCTTTCTCATCAGGAATCCATCTCTGCAATTTTTAACATTACAAATGTCGAAAAACTTGTTGAAAGTTCGGATGAATTTTACAGTTTCTGGATATAATTCTCTACCAAAGCAATTTTCAATAGCAGAGGCAACAGTGTCACTAAGAACCTGCGCAGCGAAGGTGACTCTCATCTTTGCATAGGAGTTCAAATAGACATGGCCATAGCTTAAGTCTACCCTGGGAACGATTTCTACAATAATTTAACCAAATATATTTCATCATCGCTTAAATAGTACGTGTAGCCAAATTAAACAGCGCACTTAAAATAAACAGACCAGTTCATTGCACAACTAGCTTACACGTATGCGAAAGGACTGCTAAATACGCGTAGTGTCACCTTAAACTCCCTAATGCCACTTTTTAGTCGCCACTAGGATTAGCGAGGATGAATCGGATCCTCCTTCCGATTGAAATGGTTCTTTCGCACATTTTTAAAATCTGAATCCCAAGCTTGATTAGCCAAAGGCTTTCTTGTAACAATGTCGAAAACTATGAAATGTGTTCTTTATGGATATGTTTCGGAAGATAATAAAAAAGCACATCCAGACATTAAAGTTCCAAAGCTCAATCAGAGGCTAACGATATTTGCAAAAGCTTAAATAGGAAAGTGAAATTTTAATTTCTGAGTGGAACCCATATCACTCGAGAAGAAAGGGTCTCTTTTTAAATCAATCAAATTAAATTTATAAATTAAGACAATTCATAGTGCGTTGGCGGGGGATAAAGAAATGTGACGTGGTTTTTAGTGGAGGGGTCTTAAAAACGTGACAAAGCGTGATCTGAGGGGACGGGGGGCCAGAAAATGCCTCTTTTGAGTGACGTAGTTTATGTATGGTCCCTTTGTTTCTCTCTTCATCTTGTGCAAACAAATTTGGCATCTTGAAAGTAATTTGAGAACCATCATTCAACTGTCACGCAGCTTCAGCACACATTTTAAAGTATTTTCGGTTTGATGAACAACCATCTCCTACTATGCCAAGTATACGTAAACCGTGACATTCGAGTCTTTCTGTTGCTTCTTGCATAATGAAGTATAGTTCAGTGCTAGTCACGCCTGTGGTTGAAAAATGTGGAAAGGGAATTTTGATTTTGTTTGCAATTGCCCTCAACCTAAATTGTAAAACATGTGTTGCTAAGGGTGGAATTTCTATCCATTGACTTCTCTTTTCGTGTCATCTATGCTATTTAGGTCTTCATTAATGTCTTTAAATCCAGTGGACTTGTGGCAATTTAATTCTTCCTTAATTTTCATTTCATCCAATAAAATTAAAAAATACCGGTCCTAGTTTGAGCGACCTTGACTGTTTGTTGTTTTTACCATTTCAGCAAAATTGTCTTGGTGAAACCCTGATTTGGTAGTCACATGCCTCTCTCTATACAAAGTTCTAGTACTTGGCAATTTAATGCACCCGGATTTTCTTTAAGTTTAATATGATGACTTTGATTTGTTTTTCAAATAACAACACCATTTAAGGAATGTTTTATCCCATCTCATTCCATATTTTGATCTATGCATGGCCTGTAATTGTTGCTTGATAAATATAGCCGTGAATGATCCTGTTGGTTCTACATTTAATTTATCTTCCAAAACACTTTTAAACATAGAAAAGGATGCTTTGGTTTTCTCTCCGTTCTTAGACATCATTTTATATTTATCAAGTATTGATTTGCCCTTCTTTTTCCCCTTTTTGGATGATGATGACGAACAAATCTTAGCTGATCTAATTTTTCTAATACATCCTCGATAACGTGTACAATTATAACATCTTTTTTTGTTGACTGATATTAAGCGATGACAGCTTTCACTGAAAATAGCGTTGACAATTTCACATTATATTCCTTTTTTGAATTGTTTTCGTCTAGGTTGTTGATAAAATAATTCAACAAAATCCGGATCTGAATTTCCTCCGCAAACATTGATATTGTTAAGTTTAGATAAAAGGAAGTAGATATCTTTGTTTTTGTTCAGTTGAAAGTTGGGGCAGATGCTCTCTTGATTCATACGTTCCCCCATAGCTTCAATTATTACTTCCTTATTATTCGTAATTGTGCACTCCAAAACTCCTCATTTATTTACCAATTTACAAAATTTTACACTATTTTGAAAATTCTCCATAGCCCACCCCATCTGAGGGGATATTTTGTTTAAGTTAAATTCGTGTCGCTGGGTAGTGCTACAATTGTTGCCAATTTTTGTAATTTGATTGTTTATAATGTGTCTATCCATAACATTAATCAAAGGGATGGGATCTGGGTTTTCTGCGGTCGGACCTATAAACCCTTCAAAGTGCCCATTACATATCTGACTTGATTTAGTTACATCAGTGATTGAAAAGTGGGAGCGTCCACAAGCAGACACCCATCTTGCACATTTTTCTCTTTCGGTTTTAGGCAATCGAAAGCGTGTAAAACCATCCTGACGTGAACGTAATGGTGTTGTATTTTTGGCATTAGTAACACCTTTTCTGGTGCACATACCATAACAACATTGGTATCTTGGAGAGGGAGGCATATCTTAAATAACAAATAGACTTGAAATAAAACGTTAAAAACTACACATTATATAATGTGAAAAGTACCATACATCTAAAATAATTATTTTATATTAATTACCTTTCCAAATTAATCCAAACAATTTTGAAAATCCAAAATTCGGAATAGAAACCGTTAACAATTAAAATTAAGCCGGCGACGTTTTCAAACCAATAAGGAAGAGCCTTGCTTAGAAGTCAATCGCCCAATGGGAAGAAACTGGAAATGAAGGTAGACATTTTTGCGAGATATTCCCGTATGCGTTTGAAAAGGTTACAGTGTCTACTCCTCTACTGTCTACCCTCTTTGGTACGACTACCATTCGGACTCTTTCGGAGTGGACGACAGGACGTTTAGCGGTTTAGTTTACTGTATTGTTTCTGGCGGCTCTGGCCCATTTAGCATTTTTGTTTCGTCTTTCTGATTTTGGATCTTAATTCAAGGTATGTTTTTAATTTTTGTATTATTTTCGTTAACGGTATAGTTCATTATTGGTAATACGCCTCAGTAATCCTTTGTAAAAGCCGAAAGGCGTTAATATCTCTTGTCTTTGCAATTTTAAATTAATACGCGTTTAAGATTAGTTTTGCATGCCTTATTTATTATTCTTAAGGCAAATTTTTATCAAGATATTGATCTCAGGCTAATTTCGATTATTTAATAAAATTAGTGTTCCTGTCTCGGTTCCTATAGGCTATAGGCACGGTATTTCCCCCTTTTAGCTTAATACAATCATAGTGGGGAGCTGCAACTACTCTATATCGTCATCCCCTACCAACGGCCATGGAGAAAAAGGCGTGCTGTATTCTTTGTATAAAAAGCTCTCCCCCATGTAGGGGATAGAGTAATTCTTTCCCATATACGGCAACGTCATAACCCTCTATCTCTTACCTTAGTGATATCCCCCCTCCCCTTCCCTTCCGGGGGCAAATAGTATTCTCTAGTACAAAGTTGCCCCTAACGTAGGGGATAAACAGTTCACTCCCCCTCTCAACCGAAATTACTCTATAGACAGTTCTATTGTATTCAAGCTAGGAGAGTTTTCTTAGCACGTGTTTCAAAAATTCCCCACAAAGTTGACAAGTTGGGAAACCAAAATAAACCTCTCCGAGCCGAGACGAATTTACTTTCTAAACACAGGTCCACCAGCAGTCAATGAGAAAAACCGGAAATACATAGTTCAAATTGGCGAAATATTGCTAAGGTCTTTTGTAAAGGCTTAATCGTTTAACAATTTCCTGTGTATTCTCAATAATTCTAATGAGACCTAATATCTATCACTGAAGTGTGCATTTAACTTTCGGCTCACTCTGAACCGTTTAAACCTCCTATAAGAGGACGCGAAACAAGGTCAATTCTAGTTTAAATCTAGGGTATCTTATTTCACAGACCCAATCGTTTCAACAGTTGTGGAGAGATGAAGAATTAACATCCATATTATCTAATGTATATAAAAAATGCGTTTACACTATATATAAATATAGTAAAGCTGAATTAAAAAGTAAACACCAAATTTGAAATGTTAATATCAAAAGATGTTCTTGGAAAATTAAGATAAAACAGATTTTTATAGCTAAACAACTACAAAAAGAATCGTATTGCCGAAAAATATTTGAAACATTCCATTTAATATTCTGCAAAAAGCAAATGTTACCGTTTTGTAAGAGATCTTTTCACCCTACTCGCTTTATATTAACTTTGAGACGCTTATAGTGTTCGATTCAGGTGTAATCTTCATTACTCGTTCTATATTAACTTTGATATGCGTATAGTGTTTCGATTCAGATGCAATCTTCATTACTCGTTCTATATTAACTCTCACTTGTGTCATTTCATAGAAAGAAGTTTATCCTAAATAATTAAATAAATATAACTGATATTAATTATTTTAATCGTCAGTATTTTACGTTAATTATAGTTAAGTCGGTTTAAGAACTTTTGTAAATTTAGGGTATATAAGGTGATTGATTCACAATAAGCCATAAGAAAATGCGCAATTGCGTGAACCTTTGGTGGAAGCCCTGCCATTGGGAGGCTAGACGTTTCTCGTAACCCTAGCCGCTCGCCGCGTACATCTTAAGCCTAACGACGATGATGGAGTAGAAGCCAATGTTACAGATTGGTGTCTATGTGGTATAGACGAAAGACCAGTAGATGGTGGTGTTAGAAGCCAATAAAAACAGATTGGTGTGTATGTGGTGTACATGAAAGACTAGTGCATGGTGTTGTTGATAGAAGCCAATAAATACTGAGGGTGTTGAGTGAAAGAATTGGCGGTTAGTCAGCAGATGAAGGTGTAACGACTAGTTGATGATCGGCGTTAAATAAGATAGATAAAGCAATGAAGTAAAGTTTACGGAATTTCTGTGTCTGCGAACGCGGTCCGGAAATTGCGAACACGTTTGCTCCGATACGCAAACTGCGAACGCGGTCACGTGGGGTGTGACAGACAGACACACAGACAGACACACCAACACGTCCAGTGTAATACCTCTCCGTGACGTCATCGTCATTCGGAGAGGTAAAAATGAGAAACACGCGGGTACGTTCGATTTCTGTTGTTACAATATTATTGCATATTCCTCTTCACCCTCCCTTTGAATTTTTTGTTGTTCCTAAATTGTTACTGAGGAGTTATTAAGGCTATGAGTAATTTTAGATAAACAATAAAAGGCAAAGTAAAACGACATAAGATATGAAATAATTTTTGCCTTTTAATCACCATATTTTTGAAATTAAATACTTTACTCAAAGACAATTTTTGACAATACCTTGCTAGAACCATGTCAAGAAATAAAAATGTTCAACAATACGCGCTAGTGAAATTTGTGAATGAAGATATTTGGGATGTTTTGAACAGTGATTTGTGTTTAAAATCCAACAAATTCTTGTGAAGAGAAATAGCAGAAAACCATACAAATTACATTGGCCGAACCTTTGACTTCTTTTGGGAAGAAGGGAAGCCAGTTTCTCCTGGCTTACTCCTTGGATATGGCAAGTCTTTTTATATACAATCAAAGAGTATACTTTCAAGTCTAACCTGCTTATAAATATTTGATGGATTTCTATGTAATCAGGACGACTTGGAGGCACAAAGGACCTGCATGTACGAGGACAACTGCCGGCGCAATGGGGGAGACATCCTAGCTGAAGATATGAACGTTGTAGATTCCATAACTGGCCCGTCATCGGTACTTAAAATTTTAAAATAGGAACTTTGCCAGATATATATTTAAAAATATTTGTTTCTAACATACAGTGTAATCCCAAAGCAAGCCAACAAAATGAACTAATGGAAATTGTAAGTGGAGCCTTGGAAAATAGTACTGCACTTGTAGCCACGAATACTGCATATGTAGCCATGGAGAAAGACACAGTTAAAGACTGTGATAAATGCCCCAGGTATAAAAGGAAATACGCACAATTAAAATTAGAGTTGAAGGAATTAAAGGAAGAATTTGAAAGAAAGGACCGAAAGCTAGCGAAGACTGTAAATAAATTAGAAAAATACAAGGGTATGTATTGCATATCTTGTTCCATGGTCTGTGATGTAAAAGTCGTGATTCTAACCTGTTAAAAATTTAAAATATTGTAGAAAAAGTCTTGGCCCAATCGAAAGTGAACGCAACCACAGTTCAAAACTTAATTGAAAATGATCTCGAATCTACAAAAATGGTAATATAAATGAATTCTAATTTTAAGTATATAGTGCGCTAGGTAATAACTTAGTTTCGTTAGTTCGTAGCTCTCAATCAAAAACTAAATTCAGGACAACTTTGTCTGTAAACCATCTTCTTTTTGAATTGATATTATATACGTAGATAAGAGAACGATGATGTCATAATATAACAATTATTTTATATAGAAAGCTGAGATAGCACCAAACATTTTTGTGGACAAGTCAGAACTTTCGTTGCTGCTACGAATGAGCAGGACTGGTACAATTTTTGCTAGGGGACTATTTCTAATGCTTTTTAAGCAAGATGAATACATAAATTCCTCCATTACTGGAAGATCCAGCAATGCCCATAAAGGCATTGCCCCGAAGAAGCAATTAGATTCTAATAGAATCTCTGCGATCATAGGTAAGCTGCTCTACAAAGTTAATGTCACTCTCGAAAATGGCTTCAACTAAACTAAACTTAAAAATTTTAAATATCAGGTTTAACCCTAAAAAAGTTTCAAACCGCAACTAGCCGCCAGATCAAGGAGTCTCTTGGTAATAAAATAAAGGAATTAAACGAAGAATATAATAAGCTAATCGTTTAGGTTTACAATGATTTTTTAAACAAACAATTGGGTTTTAATAAAGTATTTTCTGTGCCTAATTGCGTAAGTCATTCTATAAAGAATCTTATAAAAATAACATACAGAACCTATAAAAATAACATACAAGAGCCTATAAAAATAACATACAGAGCCCATAAAAATAACATACACAACCCATAAAAATAACATACACAACCCATAAAAATAACATACACAACCCATAAAAATAACATACACAACCCATAAAAATAACATACACAACCCATAAAAATTACATACAAAACCCATAAAAATTACATACAAAACCCATAAAAATTACATACAAAACCCTTAAAAATAACATACAAAACCCTTAAAAATAACATACAACACGCATAAAAAGTACATACAAAACCCATAAAAATTACATACAAAACCCATAAAAATAACATACAAAACCCATAAAAATTACATACAAAACCCTTAAAAATAACATACAAAACCCTTAAAAATAACATACAAAACCCTTAAAAATAACATACAACACGCATAAAAAGTACATACAAAACCCATAAAAATTACATACAAAACCCATAAAAATAACATACAAAACCCTTAAAAATAACATACAACACGCATAAAAATAACATACAAAACCCATAAAAATAACATACCCAACCCATAAAAATAACATACCCAACCCATAAAAATAACATACAAAAAGACATAAGAACAACCTAAAAATCCTATATTAATAAAATAAAAACAAATCTATAAAACTACCCTAAATACTTCACAAAAATTCTATAAAATATTTCTATAGAAAATTGGCCCAAAACTATATAAAAAAGCTATAGGGACTCTATGAAGAATTTCAATAAAAACAACTTAAACGTGATATGGGGTAGCTCTACGAAAGTTCTTTAGAAAATTTCCGTACGGGTCAAGAAAGGCGTAAGATAAATAACCCTTTCATTCGCGAATAAATTCTGCGTATACTGCGGCTGTGCGTGATACTCATTATAAGTACAAAATCATTAATAAGTTCATTAAAACTATAAAATTGATGTTTGCAGTGCGTGTTTCATTATGCTACGTCGCGTGTCATGTAATGTAATTGTGTCCAACGTTTGAAGTCACCCTAATAGAAATTCTCGACTCGACCATTAAAGCTAATCTGCAAAGGGACAAAAATTCACAAAATTATAGCGTTTAGCCACATTGTATGATGGATATCTGCAATCAGGCTATTAGTTTTACATACCCAGTAATAGTGTTGGTTCATAAGATAAGTTTGTCACTGGTTATAAGCTGGAGCTTGTCATGAAGTGAGTGAGGTAGGTCATAGATTCGAGGTAAAGCGACGCCTGGTCAGGCGCTGCCGTGAAAGGCTTAGTAATGCAGAGCAAATAGGAAGATGGAAGCTAGTCCTGCAAAATTAACCACCCAGTGTAGTCTGCAATTCTCGCTTCCGTCGTTCTCCAACTAGCTCGAACTGCAAGTCTCTAGCACTACGAAGTATAAGAAGTTTCATACTTACGGAACATTTCTTATAAACTTATGGTATTAGTCATCGGGTTAATACTAAATAATTTGCTTGGGATTCGTTACCGTTCCGACCGTGAGAAGAACTCCTCAAAGCATTTCATAAGCCTTAATTTCCCAGTGTGACTGATATCAACCATGGGTATAAGATATACACAAAAGTCATAAAGTAATGGACTTTTGGTATACACGGTAGGGCGATAAGCGTATAGCTACAGAAGTGAAGGTCATTCTCCCTATAAAAATATTCGTAGTAAAGCCTACATCAATTTCAATACGTTTGTTTTTAAGCTTTTTGCCTATAGCAATAAGCTTATTACGGCGACCCCTGGAAGCAGGCTGGCTGGCAAGCAGGCAGGCAGGCAGGCTGGCTGGCTGTTTCGCGTTCGCGTACATTTTCGTAAATATAAATTTCGCGGCAGAGCTCGCCGGAATTTGATCCTCCACCGCACTAGCGACATCTATACTAAATTCGATCATATTTTCGACGAGAATATGCGGTCTTTCGGAGCTAGCTGGGCTCGAACTTACGAGTGACTGACGACTCCGGTGTGGGATGCGGATACTCTACGTTTGCGCCATTACGATTGTTGTTAAGCTATCGATATTTTTCCTATACTTTTCCACGCCCTTGCTTATTGGTAGCGGGAATGGAACTGGCGTTGCCGGTGTGAATATCCCTAATTTCGGGTTTTGTTAAAGACAATATCACACTGCAAAAAGCGTTAATATGCCTTGGGGCATATCTTGTTTATTTCTGTCGAATGGGACAGGAGCACGTGTATTTAGTCCAACATTGGGTACAGCTTCATAGGGCAGCCACAGCTTAGGAAATCATTATATAACCACCCAAGAAGGTCCTTTCAGAATTAACCTTTAAATTGATTTAGCATTTCAACCACGTCACGGAAAAAATCTCTCAAATTAAGTTTAAGCGAGGAACACACATGCGTAAAAGTTCGACAGAAACGTAAACTGAAACGTAAACGTACAAAAAACTTCGACGTAAACGTACTAGAAAAGAGAGTTGAAATTGTCTCAACTTTTTCCGTCGTAAAACATTTTACGCTAAGCTCCAGCCAATCAGATTTTCGGATCCGTAATAAGAGGTTTTTGGCAAAAATGGCAGAGAAAAAAGCAGCGTAGAAGAGTGCTGATTTGGGGCAGTTTTAGGGAAGGTTAGAAGTTTTCCATATCTTTTTTGACAAGTTTTTTTATTTTAATGATACGATTTTCGAACAAACTATTTGGCACAACATTAGGGCACGGTACAGTTATCAGGTTCGTAGCATTAGTTTCAACCCTAAGCCTCGGTCTCCTCTATGAGCATATAAGATGTCCGCGGCTAATCCTTTTTAACCGAAAGAAACTTATGATAGATGTCATGTTTTCGAATTTCATCACCGTATATTAAGTTTTCGTTAGCGTTTACGTGTTCAAGTGCGATTCAGATCCAGAAACGTAAATGTAAACGGAATAGAAACTAGTTTACGTTTACGAGTTTTAAGTACGATTTCGTGAAAGTTGAAAATAATTGTCGATTTTACGAAAATTACGTTGAACGTTAAAGCGTTTCTCCTTGCAACTTGTGGCGGTGATAGATATTAATTTGTCGTTGTTTATGGAACTCCTTAGTCTAGCTTTAATTTCCATAATTTCATAATTTTACACAGTCGATTTTGAGAAAAAACATATTATTGAACTTTATTTTGATATAATATGGTACACATTAACTAGGGTCTGGTGATTCACTGCGCGGTACTTGTCGTGTAATATGAGGTTCTGAAGTGAGGACGCCCTGAGAATTCCACTTTTCGTAGTCATTTTTAGTCCAAATGGTTAATCGCACCATCTTTTTTCGACGGATTGTCGTTT